>CANXYC010253096.1:0-14070 GCA_948193065.1 Aleurites moluccanus | reverse complement strand
TCCATTAATTATGCATGCTACTCTTTTCTTACTTCATGAAATCTTTCTTGAATTCATTATAGATGAACCTAAACCTATAAATTCGAAATTTATAAACTATGAATTGTTGAAACCCTACTAAATAAACCAATTGCATCAATGACTTGGTTGTTGTTTTCTTGGACCAAGATCATTATATACTTATTTGTGTGATGGAATAACTAAATGTAAATATGTAATGATGGTCTTGCGATCACTATATTTCTTGATAATATGTCCAAGTTATATAATCCATGACCCACATGTAAATAGAACACTCCTCCCAATGAGAGTTAGTTCATTGGTCCAATGTGCACATTAGGAACCCAGCTAATAAGGTTTTTGTTAGTGTCCCTCCTAGTTGGGGACTAGAAACACTAGGCATGTGCCCTGCGCAAGTATATGGAGACATTGAGGTGACAAGGTGCACTGATATTCTATGCTATGATTTATTATGAGTTCTATTTCATGATATGATTTGTAGTGCCATTTTTTGTGAGCATTCACATGTTAAAGAAACCATGATCATTCACGTTATGATTCTTTGTGCCATGATTTTGATAATCTCTTTCCTTATGATATTCCAAGTATATTGAATATATGTCCAAATTCATACTTATCCTCTACTTGTAAGAATTAGTATAGTTATATCTTACTGAGTTGAAGTCTCATTCCTCTTTTATAGATTTCAAGTGATAGTGTAGCTCGAGAAGGAGCTAACATAGAAGACAGAGTTTCTTGATTTATTCCTCCAATAAGACTCTATGTAATTCTTTTGATATATATATATTATTTTGTATTATGACATTTATATGTATGAGGAGTATACTCTAGAACTCAGTAGTTAGATGTTGAGGATGATTTTATTTTGATGTCTGAATTGATACATTGTGAGTTACTCTTATTCCTTATTAATGAGGGATGCATCTTTTAATCGGTAAACAACAAGAGGAAATCATATGATGATATAAGAAAATACATGAATGATGATTATATGATTCATATAATTGAATATTCATAATGATAACTATATATGATATGGATATATGTTATGTATGAGATCTAGGATACGTGTGTTTTATGGATTTATGGTGGCCTTAAGCCTACCTTTACTCTAGGATCGTCGCACCACTGGAGTTGGGCGTGACATAAATAGTTATAGAATTTGATATTGACTTCTATAGTTGCAGATCGTCTCTGGCATCTCCTGCATCCTATAACCATCATGTTCCGAAATCGGGACGTGACAAGTGGTATATTTATTACTCACTGAATATTACTCAGTTTTTATGTAGTTCAATGTTTTACAGGAGCATAGTAGATAATTGTGGTTTTACAATGAATTCTTCTTCAGGTTCTGGAGTTCTCGATATCTATATAAATTTCTATCATTTTGGGATGTAATGGCTACTCTAGATTGTTTCATGAGTTTAAGATGTAGATATGAATAATTATGTGATCAATGTATAAATAATTAATAACTTGAGTGGTACTTGTATAATTCTATGTATGTAAATTAAATAGATGAATTTTACTTATTGATGGTAAATGAGGTTGTGAATTAATGTTGATATTATATATGTTAAAAAGTATGATTTGAATATTGAAGTGGAGAAGAAAGAGATATAGAAGTGTTAATTTATGCAGGTTGAGATTTTAGGTAATGACATTAAATAGGAGACTTCATGTTGAAATTTTAATTGCAATGTGTATAAGAATAGGTTTTTATGGTAATTGGTTACTTTATATTTTTTCACATCTTAAGACCGTCACATTCTTAAGGTAGAACTATAACAAATATATACCGCCTATATCTTCCTTTGGCACAAAATACTCACCACAAAGTTGCACAATCCTCTATTTCAGAACATTAAAGCTGTTAATCGAAATTTAATAATTTAGTATTTGAGTATTTTTCTAATATAACACATAAAGTGAATCGACATATACTAATTTAATAGCCTGAAAATGAATTGAGACAACACAATAATTATGCATAAAAAAAAAAATGAGTTTGAGGTTTTAGATTTTATCTATGAAGAATATGCGTGTGTGTGGAGTATATACATGGCCAAAATTAAAATATATAAGGCATATGATCATTTTCTTGGAATAATTGATTATCTATTAATAAGCTAATATCTGTTGCATTAAATATATACTCTATTAAAATAAGACTCATATTGATATTTTTAAATGCTTACAGAAATATGTTTCATCAAACAACCTAATTAATAACTGCTTGTACAGTTTAAAAGTAAAATAAAACAAACTCTATCAAAACATACAAGAAAAGAAGAATAAAAAACAATAAAAAAAACATAAAAAAAAAAAAAGAAGAAGAAGCAAATTTAAAGCATTAATTATTTGGAAAATCACAATAAATTAGTTTATATATAAGAAGTTGAAGTCATAATTTTCAAATTTCCAATATAAATAAAAACAAATAAGTTTAATTCAAAAAACATTAATTAGTTCCACAAAGTAATCATTATTGTAAAAATTGTTATATTATATTCTTTTCAAATCCCAGATTATGTATTGGATTTTGAGTTTTTTATTAGTTCATAACTCTCATTCCATAGATTTATGAAAATATTTAAAACACAATCAATAAGAAGAATTAATTAAGACTACTGCATAACTTAAATTATTAAAATAAAAACTAAAATAAATATGGAAGAAAAAATATACACTGCCTATATCATCCTGTAGTAACAAAAAGTTTCAAAACCCTCTATTTCAGAACATCAAAGCTATAACCTAAAAATGCTCACCTTGATGTTCTTAAGTGTTTGCAAATATATGTTGTAACATAAGAAACAAAATTAATTAATAACCCTTTGTACAGTTTAAAAATAAAACAAAACAAACTCTATCAAAACAAGAAAGAAGAATGAAAAAAGCATGAAAAATAAATTAAAAACATTAATTATTTAGACAAATAATAGAAATATTATATTGTATGGTACTGAATTTATATAGTGAATTTCGAACACCCAAATAATTATTAACGTATAAATTTAGCATTTGTTTAATTGTCTATTTAAAATTAAAGTTTAGTAATTCATTTGTATTAAATAAAATATTAGCGATTAAATTAGAAATAAATATAAAATTTAATTAGTTTCTCTTGTTATTTATCCTTTGAAAAGTGAATAATATTTACTTTTGTAAAATACCATTTGACAATTTAACACGCCTTAAAAATTATATTTTGCTTTTTAGAACATTAATTTAAAAAATCTATATGTTACAGTTAGGCAGGCAATCTTTGTGAGGTATTTTTTTGAATTTTTCATAACACGTGCTTTATTACCATATTTTCTCACGTACCAAACAAATTTTAAGCTTAAAATGAAGTTTTATAAGTTTTAATTTACTTTAACCTGAGATCATTTTCAATTTATTTTGTCAAAACTTCAATATGTACAACAAAAACAATTCTATATTTTCTACAAATATCTAAACATCTAATAAAACTAAAAAAAAAATATATCATTAACTAATGATTTATGTAAATATTATTTCTTGGTTATAAATAGTTCAATTCATGTGACAAAACACAAAATAGCATAAAGGAAAAGACAACACCAAGGCCATGTTCTAAGGTCATCCAAGCTAATATACGATTGTATAAACACGTTAAACAACAAATATATTTATTAACCAAGAATAGTAGAAAAGAGAAAACAACAACATTTGAATGATTTAAGGCCATCCAAGGCAAGTTAAAAAAAATTCACTAACATGTTAAAAAATCAATTCATAAGAGTTGGCTGAACAATTGACTTTGATAAAGAATAGGCTTGGATAGACTCAATCAAATAAGAAATTCATTACCAAAACCAATAAAAGAAATAATTCAAGAGAAAATCAAAATTTAAATTTGAGCAGATTGCATTTAGTGCTGGATAGATATTAATAAAAGGAAAAAAAAAAGTGAAGCATATTAAAAAACATGAAAGATATAAGAGTCAAGCTATTGATCAGGTTTCTATCCTTCAAGTTATGAAGAAAAATTGTGAAACATGTTATGGAAATTTAAAACATAATAGTCCTATTTATAGGAGGCATGGAAAGGAAGATAATTCTATCTCGAAATATTTTAAACAATAAAATATAAATAGGTTCATATCATTATTGAAAATGAACCATTAATACATTGGACAATTAGAAATTATGTTTAATTAAAAAAATTGCATTAATCAATGTAAATATGACAAATACATCTTCATACTTTTATGTAAGATGTAGGCAGCAAGATTAAGAAAACAGTAAAAAAATAAAATATCATAACTACGGTTTGAAATGATTACTTATTATCTACCTCTATACCTACTACCTAGCATATACTCACCATTCCTTACAACCATTTGATTCAAATTTAATAATTCCATCCAAGCGTCTTACAATAAATTCAAGTCGAAGATTAAAATTACATCTAGCAGTAAACATTATATCCACCCACAATCATCATTACACTTATGTTAACAAAAAATAAAAATACAACACAAATCAAAATCATATAAGCAAAGCTATTAAGTGAACTCCAAAGGCTCCACATCATTCATCAACATGTTCATGCATCCCATGATAAAATTCACTGTTCAAATGCCATTTCAATAATCATATATTTTTTTCTCTAAAAAAACAAAGCATGCAAAAATACGATTTCAAGGACTTTGTATCATAGGGAATTAAATTCAACAAATGGACCACTAAAAAAAATCACAACCTGGAAGCAGGTTGCGAAGGCCAGCAAATTCAATCCACAGAAACCACGCCCCAACCCAAAGTATGCTTGCACTTGCAAAATCATAAACATGCAAAAAACACAAAAAAGATCGATTCAAAAATAAGAAACATGAAAACAGAAAATCAAACAAATGCATTATGTTCAGTAAAACCCACAACTCCAATGTTGACTTTATTTGGATTTGGATCAGCCAGGAAAGCCTCGGTTACGTAGAGAATCAAATTTTTGGGGGCAGGCTTAATGTTACGCCACAACGAAGACATGGATCTAACTCAGTAAATAATGTGAGTGAATTGCTGAGAAAAGCAAATAAAATGAGAATGAGTGATTCGGTGAGAAAAAGCAAAATGAGTGAATTGGTTAGAAAAGCAAAGAAAATGAGAATGAGATTATAATTGTAAAATGAGCAAAAAGGTGACTGAATGCAATTTGTTCTTGTAATAACTTTGAATCTGTGAATTTCTTATGTGACATCTGTGAACCAAAAAGAATAGGATACGTGTGATTTCTTTTTGGTTTTTGCCACAATCCAACATTACAACTTTGTCCTCATTTTTGTTTGGCAAAAAGATACAATTTCATATCCAAGGGAATAAAATGGGAATTACACATTGAATTGAAATCTGTGAGCTTCTGAAAAGAATAGGGATACGTGTGACTTCTTTTTTACTTTTCCACCATCCCAATTTACAACTTTGTTCTTATTTTTGTTTGGTAAAAAGATACAATCTATTATAAGATATAAAAACCGTTGCGGATGAAATTTTACAATTGATTTGAGATTAGTAAATTACTTTATTATCTTTTATTTGTAATTATTAATTTGTCTTTCTTTTCTCAAACCCCACATCAAAACGACGTCATATCTATGTATAAAATTGTCAATTCACTCGAAAAATAATGAAATTACCTAATTGTCCTACTTTATGCAACAACACTATGAAAACAACACCGTATTGAGGATACATGTGTCATTTGCTCCACTACTACGGTCTCCTTTTGTATCTGCCAGCTGTTAAGAGAGAGAAAAGCAAAATCGATGGCTGCACATAGTTTTTCTTTCTTCTTCATTTTCTTTTCTTCCAATTCTCATCTCAAAACAATCCATGTCTTTGTCTTGCATGTCTTTGTTTCTTTTTAGTAATTTATTTTTTTCCTGTTGATTTTGCTTTCTCTTGAATTTATTTGCTTTTCTAGCTTTTTTGATATAAGATATATGGGTTTAATTTTTTAGATCATCTTTGTTTTTAACTACATGGATTTTCATTTTTTTTATTAATTTTTTGAATTTTTTATGGGACTTATTTAATTTTGCAGGTTTTTTTTTTCCGCTGATAGTGAAGATTGTGGGATTTTTTTTCCCTAGGTTTCTGGTGTTGTTAGCTCATGATTAATTGGATTCTGCATTAAAATTTATTGGAGGTATGTATTTGTTAAAATATTTGTACTGTTTTTTTAGTTCTTGGATTTTGTATCACAATTAAATTGTGAAATTTTATATGGTTTTTTAATTTGGTTGCAATTTGTGGAAGTATAGCAAGATGATATATTTGGATGGTGATATCCAAGTATTCGAGAATATAGATCATCTCTTTGATTTGCAAGATGGGTGTTTTTATGCCGTAATAGATAGCTTTTCATTTTATTTTATTTTTTTATGTTTTTCACTATTATATTTTCATTATGCAACAAGATTTGATAGATTAGGCAGAAGATTTTTTACTTATCAGTGGTTGAGTAGTATTGATTATATGCCAGATATAACATTCATTATAAGTGACATATTTAATTAAATCCAGCATCTTATAATCATTTTATTAATTTTCAATGGCCTAATAGGTAACAGTGGTTTTGGTGACAATAGGCAATTATCAAAAGACTTTTCACTGTTAGTTGTAGTTGTGATTTGCCTATTTGTTGTAGTTTTTGGATGGTCATGGGGTCCTCTTGGGTGAAAAGTACCAAGTGAGATATTTCTTACCATTGGTGGAAGAAGACAATCTAGGAACCACTTCCATAGCTATTGGTACATTTCTTGCTATGCTTGTTTCTTTCTTCTATTTCCTTTTTGTTGGTGCTACTTTCTTTCCACAAAGATTCTTCCAATATATTTTCTTTTTTTATTTTCTCTGTTAATGATTTGGTATTTCCCAATTGTTTGATCAATCAAATCACCCGATCGGAGACCAAGATTGCTGAAAGGTGAAATATTTTCAATTTCCAGTTTTATTTGCTTTTGATCTATTAGATGTGATCCCTCACTTTCACCATAGAGGATCCAACAACCAAAATCCATGCTTTTTTATTTGATAATGATGGGGTGAGAACATGTTTCTATTAAAATTTTCATATACAATTAGGTATTCAACATAGAGTCATGGATTTACAACTATTTACTCATATTATGCTCTCGACAATGCAATTATCTTTTGTTTTATTGTTTTAGATTGATAGCAAATTAGTGTTTCCTTATATTTTAGTTTGGACAGAGTTGACGACGCTTTTGTTCTGTTATTGCTCAAGTGAATTCTTTTGCAACATGAGTAGTACAATTGAGTTTGAGATTCTTTGAAATAACTTTCTGGCTATATTAGGTTGGATAAATTTCAGGCCAAATTATGATTGGATAACTTAAATTTTAGGCCAAATTATGATTGGATAATTTTGAGGCCATATTTATGATTGGATAACTTTCTGGCCATAGAGACTGTACTTTGAAACTTTGTAGGATCATGATCAAATTTTATGAGAGTTTTAATAAAACTATAGTGTTTTTTTATTTTGATATTGATATCTTTTTGAAATGAAATCACAGTTTATTAATAAACTGTAGATAGGTTTTGTCCTAACTAAAATAATTACACGGCTGAGTTCTATTTGATTTTGTGATAGGAAAAGTTTTTTGGGGGCTTTACCTCCATTAATGAAATAGCAAAGAAGCGAAACAGATTGCTCCGGGTGGACATAAATAACAATGGCAAGGAAATTGAGGATGCTTCCAGAAATCCATCGTGGGTGCAGTGTTGCCTAAAATCATATTACTTTGATAAAAGTAATCCTTGGGGAAGTAGGCATTATAGAATCTTTTTGTTTTTCTTATCTTATTTGCTTTTTTTTTTATTGTTTATATCAACCTGATAATCGTGATTTTTTTAATAAACATCATGTTTTATGTAGCTTGCACCTTTCTGTATCAGTGATCCCCAAATCCAATTTTGAATCCAAGATTAATTAGAACTCAGAAAGCCATATGCATATATATAAATCTTTGTCCATTACGTGTTTGAGGGTGACTTTATATGTTAGTATGACAATTTATACTAAAGAAGAACAAAGAGACGGTATACTCAAAAAAAATGGTTACACACATAACAATGATCATCTAAACTGGATTTCATTGTTTTGATATTATTATTAATCTATTATTTGTTATTATGTATTGTTGCTCTTAATTACTGAAGTTCGGTTTTGCAAAATTATTATAATCAAAAGACAAATACCCAGTCCTTGGGAAGACAAATGACAGTGAAAAAATAATTGACTAACAAAGGTATTTTTTTTTTTCTCCTTCTAATTCGATTTGCTTTCCCCTCCTTTTAGGTTATTTATGTTAGATAATTTTTTGGTCATTAATCATTAAGCCGTCATATTCAGAATTGTGAAATCGTATTGTAAATAATTAGATAATTTTTTCCTTGACAAGAAAAATTGAATGACAAGCTTGAGTCAGTTCTTGAAAGCTAAAATCATCCCAGCTGATTTGGTGGGAAATCCAGTTAATGGTTTTGTTTCTGGTGTTATATTGTTGTATTTTTAATTATTAAAGTAGATATCAAGTTAAAGGTGAATGCTATAATTTATCTAATGTATTGATTTAATGGATGTACTGATTGTTTGAATGTGTAGGTGGATCTTTGTTGTTAATGGAGTTGGTGGTTTTGTTGAAATGCTGTGAAATAGACCAAAATATTATTGGCAAGACTCTAAAATGATACTATATGAGCTGTGAGATGAATTCTATTGTTACCTATTGCTCTGGTTAGATTTAAAGGAAACAAAGAAAATAGCTTTAGGTTGAGCATCATGTTATTTATTTCGAATGCTATTGATTTTTTTTTTTTTAACTGAGACCATGAACATTAGTGAAAACTTATTTTGGTTATAGGTTTTTTCAAGAAGAAGTTTATGCTTTGAAATCTGAAAATTTATATGTGGAGTAATTTTGGGACTTCTATGAGAAATAGTTTTGATACCGTTTTAGATCATCCAATCCTAAAGCCTATACTTTTAAGACCAACAATGATATATTTTCACTGAATTGTGGATTTTTTTAGACAAATTTCATAATCTCAGTTTTGATTAGTAACTTATGCTCATAATGTTGACACATTAAGGGGAAAATGTAAATGGAAATTGGAGTAAGTATAAAATGAGAGAGAAAATAATTGAAGGTTTTTCAATATTCACTAATTCCAACAACTTACAAATGGAGATTAAAAGATCACAAATATTTCAAAATTCACTAATTCAAAATCTTTCATTTTAAATTGTTTCATTTTCATAAATGTATGAATAAACCTTTCAAGTTTCACGAGATTCAATTTATTTGATTGTATTTCTTTAAAAAAATTAGATGAATTTATGGAAAGTTTACTTGGCTATTTCTTTAGTTACAAAGCCCAACCAACAAACATCCTTGATTGATGTTAAGTAAGTCTTAGATACTTTTTACGTTGCTATTGAGCTGGGGAGTGATTGACTTGTAGTTTATGTGATTTCTATGGCATCTAATGTATGAAATATAAGTTATTCACTTGGGGAGTGATTCTCATCGCAAAGAATGATTTTTATTTTTTGATTTAAAATTTATATGAGTTATGTAATATATTTTTATTTTATTAAATACACTCTTTTATTATATTTTTAATAATTATATGCAAACTAAATACATATATATAAATTATTAAATTTATATAATTTTATATATTAATATTAAATCCGCGGCATCGCGCGGGTTATGATGGCTAGTTTCATATATAAGGAAACAAATTAGGAATTACAATAAAATATATTAAATGATGTCGGATAATGTAATGAGTTGCATGAAAATGGGGGTATAAAAGTCATTTTAGAGGATGAGCACTGTTCCCCCACTTTTAATGTATAGATAGATATTAAATACATACATGATTATTAAATTATAAAATTATTATCTTTTTGAAAATCTTAGTCTGGTTAACCAATCAGTCATCTTCTCTAACTATATGGTTTTCTTATTTCAAGGGCCTTCTACATTATGTAAAATTATTTTATAGAACATCTATAATTATTTCTATATAAATAAATTATAATAAAAATTTATGAAATTTGAAAAAAAAAAGAAAAAAAAAAAAGCTTGAATCCCATGCTTCTTTTGCTCTCACTCAAAAAGAAAAACAATTATAATATAATTAAGTTAACTTTCTTATTAATTGATTGGATGAGGTCTAAGCAACAATGTAAAAATAAATAACTATGTCAAATAGTGATTAATCCATTTTTTTATATTGCTTGAGACCACGTGGCCACAACCATTCGTACTGTTAAACCAATATAAAGGTCGGGTGGATATCAAAGTTCTGACCTATAAAACTCAAAACCAGGTATTGCCTAATATTTTTAGAATTGGACTGATTAAAAAATTAATAAAAATAAAAGATGAGAAAATCAGAAGTTCGATTGAAATCGAACTGATTAAATAGGAAAAAACTGATATACATATTATTATATATATGATGAAAATAAATATAATTTGATATTTATTATTTTTGATTAAAATTAAAAAAATTAAAAAAAATTAACCCTCTCAAACTAAAAAAACCAATCTAATTCAATCGATTCACCGATTAATTGATTTTTAGAGATTTATTTTTAAAAATTAATTAGACCGATTCTTAATTCAATTTTTATTTTCTAGTTTGGTCGATTGATTCGATCCGATTTTGACATGGTATTCCCCTAATAAAATCTATTAAATGCAATAAAAGCCAGTAAAATTTGCAATTAATTTTGGATTTGCTCTTTATAATAACCTAGGAGATCTTATCTTAAATGCATGATCTAATTCTCATTTTATAGTTTAAAAACATTGAAATGATGGGAAATAATTTTAGAGATACAGTTAGAAAGCAAATGCAAAACTTTTCCGAAAATCGTCGGTGTCGAAAACACTGCCAGGAAAAATAGCAGTCCGGTTAATTTAAGAATTTTTGACCCAAACCTAGGGGGATTAAATAAGTTAATTTTATATGAAATTATGGCGAAAAAAAAGAATTGAAAAATATTTTGGAATATTGAAAATGAGAGTAATGGCAAATTGTAAATAAATGCAATTTTGGGATAATTTTAGAAATTCACCGTTTGGGATCCAGAAATGACCCATAATTATTTTTAAAGGATAGAACAACTTAAAATAAAGTATTTTACTCCCCGCACTTGTGGTTGAATCTAAACAAAATAGACAAAATAAATTACAGAAAGTTTTGGGCTTAAAAATACAAATAAGAAAAATTTTAGGCCAAAAGTGCAATTAAAAACGTTATAGGACCCACCATTTCTAGAAAAAGGCCAAGGTGGTTGGCCATTATGGTGGAGGAGATGATTTTTTGATAGAAAAATGATTAATTGATTTATTAAATAATTAAATAGGTGCCAAATAAGTCAAATTCTATAATTTTTTATTTTTTTTTTATCTTCAATTTTTGTTGGCTTTTGAAAAGATGAGAACTATATGTTGGCTACTATTTTTGGAGAGGGGAACCGAAATATGGAGGGGAGAAAAGCCAAAGAAATATATCTTCTAACCTTTCCAAAGAATCAACCAAAAATAGATAGGAAATGGAAGAAAGAAGAAGATTTATGAAAAAAATATGATAGAAAAGTAGTGTTCAAGCTTTTTGGGGGAGTAAAAGGAGGTGGGATTCAAGTATTTTGATTTGAGATAATGATTCTAAACTTATCATTTTTAATTGTATTTAAGAGTTCTGTGGCATGATTTGGCAACTAATTGAGGTAATTAAGTTAAAAATGTAAAGAATGAGTTAGGGTTTATATACTTTATGGAATCTGTTTGATGGCAGTAATTTGTGGCTATTATTACAAAATTTTAAAGACTGAATTTGAGGATGGTTAAAACATGAAAGTTATATATAAATATGTTAAGTAGATGTATGTAAAAGGTATTTGGAAAATTCAAAGTGAGGAAAGAGTTATTGGGTAAAAACTGTGATTGACCTGGAATTAGACTTTCTAGAAAATGCTACTGTGTTTTTATTATATATAATGAAATAGATAGAATTAGAAGATGTATTCAACATGAAAAGTGTTCATTTATATCTTATATATAATCTTGTAAAAGGGTTTTGCAATTGGAATTGTGGTTTATGAGATATTAGGTCATAAGTGTAAACTGCCCAGAATGACTATTTAAGAGAACATAGATTACAGAATTCTATTAATTTGAGATTTTAAAGTTTGAATTAGATAAAGTGTTAGAAATGAAAAATATTTATTTATATGTTATATAAATTTTTGTAAAATGGTTTTATAATTGGATGAGTACGGAATTAATTATAGGCATAGAAATAGGGTATGTCTGGATAGAGATTTTAGGCCAGTAATTTAATTTTGGAAATTCACTAATAATTGTTCAGTGATTCAAAAATTATGAAATTTGGATATGTTATAATTTTTTGTGTCTACTTTCAATAGGAAAAAGAATTATAATAGTTGGTTAAGTATGGATTAAGTTATTAGCAAAAGAACATAATCTGCCAGAATAGGATTGCAGGCAGAATGTAGGGTAGCAAGGCTGGTTATAGGTATAAGTTTAAAATAACACCATAAACTGTATAGTAATGATTTTAATATGAAATTTGGATATGTTAAACTTTATATGTTAAGTTTAATTAGGAACAAGAATTGAAACAATTGGATAATTGTAGAGAGAGATATGAATAATGGAATACAGGCTGCCAGTAAAGAATTTTGCACAGAAAAACCCTAGTAACTTGACAATTTGAGGAATTTTCTTTAATATAAATATAAGTAATGTAATTTTCTATTAAATAGTATCTAAATGAAAATTAATTGGATATGTAGAGTCAAGAATGAATAAAAGATGTGATGGGTACCATAAGAGATAAGGCAAAAAATCAAGGATAAAGGAAAAGGGAAATGTACAAGTTATAAGCTAAGGTGAGTAATATATACATCATTATGCATTCCATGTTTTGATTTGTTGACCCAATGAATATGTTTCCTTATTGGTTAAATGCCTCATTGCTATTGTTGATCATTCTTAAATATTGAAATCTTCCATATCCCTTGATTATTATTGATATTGAAATGCCTATTGTTCTTGATTGATTATGTACCTGAATTGCTCCTAAAAGTATGCACACCAAATGTTAATCATGATATTTATTGTTAATTGCTACCTTTGCATTAAGAAAAGAAACCGATACATGGCTAATGAAATATATTGACAAGTAAGCCATTGTACTGTAATGTTCCTAATGAATACTTGATATTGTTATTGATTTTCATTGGCCTATTTACATGTGAATTTGACAGAGCTGCCTTAACGACGGAGTAGTGAGTACATACCGTCGGCAATGTGCACAATGACTATATGTGATACCCTATGTAACACCTCAGTCTAGTTTTAGTCTTTCTTTAATAGAGATATTCGGGGGAGAATTTTGTTATTTATATATTGTGATGTTAATATGTATTTATGCATGTTATTTGAATTAGTTCTAGGCACAGAAATGGTTTAGAGGCTGCTAGGATTTAATTGGTAAATTTTGAGTTTTTGGTGAACTGGGGGCAAAATGGTCATTTTACGCCCCATCGAAATTTTATGAATTTAATATCATATTTGAAGAGAGAAAATAATTTAAAGACTTAAAAATGGTCTTATTTTATTTATTTGAGCAGTAGTTTAAGAAATAATTTCGGTCGGAAAATTTTTATCGGCACGTAACGCGATTTCAGGGTTTCGGTTGCACTAAGTGTAATTTGGTCATTTTCTTTATAATATGGAGTTATAAAGTGTGTGCAACCATATGGTATTAGTTTAGGCTTGATTAAATCCGACCGTTAGATCAAATGACTTTAAATTTGATGGTTAGATGAGTAGGTTGCAATCTAGCTAACCTAAGCTCAATTGTATGGAATCATTGCCTTTAGTTGTGATTTGGTGTGGCAAATACATGTGTAACCTATTAAAGTTGACTTTGGATTAGCCAATA
>CANXYC010253009.1:0-20213 GCA_948193065.1 Aleurites moluccanus | reverse complement strand
CAATTAAACTTCACAATTCTATAATTAAACACACCAATTAAACAATTCTAAGCTTAATTATACAAATTCAACCAAAATCCCCATGTTAGCCCTAATTAGGTTCGGTTTTGGGGGGTTTTCCCAATTCAACCATTAATTCCTCAATTGAACCTAAAATTAAATAATTCAAGTCACTAATTACACTCCTAAGCAACCAATTTCACTAATTAAGCAAACTCCCCCCCCCCCCCCCCCCCCCCCCTTTCCCAAATTTTGGCATTCAGCCAAAGGGGGCTTTTCTTTATTCTTCCAATTCAAGCACTCAAACTTCAATTCACTATGTCAATTAAAGGTTTAAATACTCAATTGCAGAATTCTTGAAGCAATTCTACACCAAAATCCTAATCCCTAATTCGGTCCATGGTCCAATCCAAAAATTGAAATCTAATTCATGATTAAACATTCAATTCACATCAATTTAATCCATTAGGCATCATTAATACATTCAATTGCAAAATTAAAGCATCAAAGGCATTTTCCCCCAATTTTCCCCCAATTTCAATTCGGCCAAAAAGGAATTTACACAATGGATGCTCAATTCTCAATTAAACCATTCAATTCACATCTATTTAACACCATTTACAACATCAATTTCTCAATTGGAACATAAAATCAAACTTTCCCCAATTTCCCTAATTGATTTCGGTCACCAAAGAATTGCACAACTGGGTTTAATTTCTCATTTTAACCATCCAATTCAACATTTAAACACCAATTAAACATTAAATATCCAGAATTTTGACCTTACCTTTAGGTTTTCTTGAAATGGCCGAATCCCTAACTCTCAAATAATACAACCAAACTTGAAATTGAGGCTTAGCTTGAAGAAATGGAGGAGATGAGATGGATACTTCTACCAAAGCTTAAAAGAAATATTCAAAAGCTTCACAAATCCATCCATGGCCAAACCAACTTAAAGAGGAAGAAGAGGTTTTCTTGTTTGCTTTGGTGCACATGGTTTTTGGTGGAGGAAATTACAAAATGCTGAATTGTTTTTGGTTAAAATAATAGTTAGTAGGATTTGGCAAGGCAATCTAGTGCACCCAATCTCAAAAGGCTTACTTTAAGTCCTACACATGCATCCTTAGGATTTGAATGTACCAATACCTTGATTCATTGAATCAAGATGAGCTAAAGTGTCACTAACTCCTCCCTCCTTCTCTTTAATTCCAATTGAGTCCTATAAATTCCCAATTAAATCCCTACTATTTATTTCCTTTTACAATTAAATCCTATTATTTTTGTAACCCAATTTGGCTATTTTATTTATTTTATTATCATTATTTTATTCTCCCCAAATATTTAATTAGCAATTAAATACATATGTAAACACATCAAATAAATTCCAAATAATTAAATAAAAATTTTCGAAGGTCCTTAATAATACTAGGCTTAGTTAGGACTTGGTGTTACACAACTCATTAATTTACATAACTATGGAGCTTTTAGAGATTTACATAGGAAAATATAAAATATTGATATTTGCATTAAGATAAGCTGAGTTGGATCCACTAGAGAAGAAAACCTTGGATCAACTATACTGTTGACCTAAAAATTTAAAACCACTGAAAGGGTAAGTATTTTCATACTCAGTGAGTTAATATATATATTATCACATAGTGGGCTAGGTAGATAACAATGAATGAATATTAAATAACTAATGGCTCATGGATAGTACACCAGAGGCCCAAATCAAGAGAAATGAATTATAAAAATCAAATAAAAATGTATAAGCACATCAAGGAATAATAATCATGTAAATATAACAGATAGTAGGTCGTGGAACGCATTTTATTTCACTTTATCACATATAAATAGAATAAGATGGATCAGACCTTATGACTAGAACCATAATACTTCTCAGCTATGGTTTTAAATAACATCCATTATACACAATATCGATGATATTTACCAACTATCGCATCGATAAAATAACTCTATCATATAAACATATAAACAGGTTATAGGAAGCAAATATGATACTAGGAAATCAAATAAGCCAATGTGGAACAATCTCATTAACAATAAGCTCAATTCGGCATAAATATCAAATAATGCCCTATAGAATCAATAATCATGCATAAGAGGTAGTAAAACATTGGCTAAATGCCATAAAAGTCAAATAGGGTTCAAGTATACAGGATGTCAAAAAGGGCACATTGCGTTAGGTCAACCTTTTAAATTGTTGTTGAATCCATGGGTAGGCAAGAGACAACCTGGCGAACTGAAACATCTTAGTAATCAGAGGAAAAGAAAGCAAAAGCGATTCCCGTAGTAGCAAGCAGCTACTTATAGGCAGTGGCTTGGTTAAGGAAATCCAATGGAGCTGTAGCAAAAACAAGTCTTCATAGGACAATTGTCACTGCTTATGGACTCGAACTTGGGTGATCTATCCATGACTAGGATGAAGCTTGGGTGAAACTAAGTGGAGGTTCGAACCGCACTGGGGAGAAAGTAAGTCACCCACACTAGCGACAATGGCTTATATTTGGTAGGCCTATGAAATTTACAAAAGACATTTCACCAAGTACTTGGTATGAACTACTTTAAGGTCAATTTGGTAGGGTTCTGGAGTTTGTTCATCAAAAGACAAAGTTCACAAATCAAGTACTCATTGCAACAAATACAATGGTAACATAAACTTAGGTTTTAATCCAATAAAATTGGAGATTAAATTCAAGAAAATATCAAAGAAATATAATAATATAGGTTTCGGCCAAAGTAAGGGAAACAATAAAATGGATTCTATAATTTCAAAAATGGTGATACACATGCATAATAATATACATATTATTCACCAAAATCGACAGATTGCTCGTTTACGCGCTAAAACTTTGATTTGTCTATAATAGGCAAAAATGACAATCGTTGTCTTCCTTTGTTTCTACATGAAATATTTAGCTTCAAATGGATATAAATAAACATAATTTAGCATTAAACAGAATTATGAAACTTAATTTAGGAATTAATATTTAGGCATAATGCATTTTTGAATTAGGTTTTCACAAATCTTCATTTCCATATGCATTTATCTATCTAACTCATCTTATTTAACCTTAATACTATCTAATTAATTAAAAGAATTGAAAATAAATCAACTTACCTCAATTTCCTTAGGTGGCCGAAATCCTAAGTGCTAGCCTTCCAAGTTTTTACTTGTTTTCTTTGAGAAATTATGATGTAAACTAAGTTATTTTGATGAATAGTCAAGTTTTTCTTTGCTTTTCACTTGTTTTCTTTGGAAAATTTGAAGAAAAAATTGAAGAAGTGGTTCGGCCTGATGAAGAAAGGAAGGGAGGAAGAAGATAAATGGGAGAAAAGGACAAAATTAAGTCTATTTATACTAATCAAGTTTTAGGTAATCCAAATTTTTTTCTCAGCACTTTACTTATTCATATTTTGAACCAGAAACTTATAACTATTTGCCTTTTTGTCCCATTTCAATTCTAAAACAATATTTCTTATATTTATCTAGCTTATGTTTCTAATAGTGATATTAAATTTACTCACTTTCAAACATGTTCGTTAATCGAAACATCGATGCCTGCTTACCTATCGAGTTGGTTTTTAGCTATTTGTCTAATCGTACAAGTATGATGTTCTTATGTTTAAATGAAATATGTTCATACTTAAATGAAGTATATTTAAGCTTAAATAAATGAAAATTTAGGGTGTCACAATTAAATAGAACTAAGACGAAATACATGCATTACAAGTTTAGTGAATGATAAAATAGGGATAATAAGAAAGTTAGTTTGGATAGTGTGACAATTATCCAAAACACCCATTTTTAAATATGTATGCTCAATTCTTCAATGTGATGAAGATAATAAAGAGAATGTTAGCCATAAAATAAAAGTTGGATGTTTACCATGAGAATCCTATATGATTGCAAGATTTCCAAAAAATTAATAGGAAAATTTTATCATATGGCTATTCGACAAACTATATTATATGGTAGTAATTGTTGAATAATGAAGAAACAATATGTATCGAAGACGAGTTTTGTTGAGATAAGAATAATAATATAAATGTGTAGTCATATTAGAATGGATAAGATACATGATAAAAGTATTAGAGATAAAGTGGGAGCAATATTAATTGAGAACAAGATAAGAGTACGAAGATTAAGATGGTTTGAGCACGTGAAACAGAGACATAGAGAGGCTCTAGTAAAAAAGTTGAACATATTATAATAGAAGAGAGAAAGAAAGAAACCGGTAGAATTAAACTAACTTGGTTGAGAGAAATATCATATAATTTAGAGGCATTAAAATTATCATAAGACATCACCAAAATTATTTAAAATAAAAAAAAAAAATTCATATAGCTAACCCAATTAATTGGAATCAAGGCTAAATTGAGTTGAATTGAGTAAAGTATATTTTTCTTTAAATAATTTTTACTAAATAAGTTTCAATTTGAAATACTTAAAATTTAAAATTTTCATTTTTTATGTAATTAAAAAAATAAATAATTAATTAATTTAAAATATAGTTTATATTAATTAATTTTAAGTCACATTTTGTACTTTTTTATATCTTTATTTAATTTATATTTTCAAAAAATATTTTAACATATAATAAAAAATATTTTAATACATAATATAATTCACACTTTTGTGCATATAATACTTTATTATATTTTATATTAAAAAATATTGTAATTGAATATGACTTTTCTACAATTAATAAATTTTCACTTCACTTTTTTTAGCAAATTTAAAAAAGAAATTCAATTTGTTGGATGTAGATGTCAACATTTAATTATAATATTTTTTTATTATGTCACTTATTGTACTTGATAACAGAGAGCGGGAAAAATGAAGGGTAAAACTGGAGCAAAGGCCCAGCCTGCAAAAAGAAGAACAAACAAAGCTCGAGCTCAAAGAACAGCAAGAAAAAGAAATGAGATATTTATTGTTTTTTTTTCTTCTTTTCCCCTAATTATTTTTATTATTAATATCATACATATTTCATATTTCACATATAAACATGAGCTCATGAGAGTTGAATAGGATATTGCAGTTGCAGCAAGTCTTTCACTTTCCAGAATTTAGTTTGCAAGCAATTTTCAAGAAAGTAAACGGAATGTTTATTGAATTTGAACTGAACTCAATTGCTGCCAAGAATCATAAGTTCTAATTTAGAGATACAAACCAATTCAATAAACAACATTTCAAGTGCAGAATACATTTACAGCAACTAGCACATGTTCAAAGCTGAGGCTTTGGGTTCTAATTATCAGTAATTTTTTTTCCTTGTACTGTGATCTGCAAGATTTGTCAGCTTTTTCCCTTTATGTCCGCAAGGTTAGATTGAAGATGAAGAGAAGAATAATCCACATTGAAAGAGGAAGGAGGGTGTTCGAGGAAGAGGCAATCTTCGCAGCCTCAACATCCTTGTGAATTACTGTAGCAGCAGTGTACGTACCATCAGATATCCTATTCCTATATTTTTTGGAAAACAAGAAGTATGTATTGTTAATTTTGTATTCCTTGTCAATTGCCACGCCATTAAAATAAAAATAGAAAACCAAAGTAGTAAAATACCCGTTAGCATTAGGGCAGAACAGAATGGCATAATCATTAGCCTTGCAAGTAAAAATGCTGGAGCCATCATCAAAAGCATAGCTATAAGCCCTTGGGCATGCTCCCTTGAAAATGGTCGAATAAAAGGAAGGCCGGCAAGTAGTAGGGTTAGCAAACTCCCCACTGCAGCAGTACTGGTCAAGCCCAAATGCCTCACATGCACTTTTACATGCCACAACTCCTCCCCTTCCTTCTTCACCATCTCCTCCTACTACCTGGAGTTCCTTTGGGCATCCTGTTTATATTTTGTAATAATAATAATTCAAGTTTCAAAGAATTAGATCACCAAATACTGATTGTAATAAGCTTACTTAATCTCTCTCTCTCTCTCTCTCTCTCTCTATGTATATATATATATATATATATATATATATATTCTTAAGATACATAAGGTTTTATTTTTAATTGAGGAATATTCTCGAATCCACTTGCCTATCAATCAAAATTAAGTAGATATCTTATACGAGTTCAAAGGTACACCCCATACTTGACCTATTCATTCAAGTGCTAATCCCAAGAATTGAATCTTAATATGAAATATTTCAGTAATATTACAACAGTGGCATGTAAGAAAATTTTACCCATATTTATATCCGAAGCGCAGCCAGTTGCATTACATGCACCATGGACTCCACTAGGAGCAGCAACTAGAGGCAAATTGTAACCATCTACAATGCTAACATCATAGAAATCTTTGTTATTTCCTGTGCCAAGGGTTATTTCAAAGAGAGATGCAGGTGGAGCAGCTCCAATGCCATCACATTCCAGCCTTCCACCACAGTCCCCAGTTTGACAGGATCCAACGCCAGATTCATCGAATGTGCAACCAGTCCTCGCCCATATCCGGCCCGACCATCCTGGAACAGTCGGAATCCTCATGCTCTGACCAGGGTCTAACCTGAATCCAGTTGTTGGGAGCTGTGGAGTACCTGAACCTGCTAGTGTACCAGGCCATATGGCATAAGGGCAATAGTTTGTTACAGTGAAGGTACAAGAGTAGGAGCTTGAGACTAGAAAAGAAATGAAAATTAGAGGGAGGCCTGGGATATTCTTCTGAAACATGGTCGACTTATTCACTCAGGTAAGGTAGGATTGCCAGGGAATTATAATTCCCATGTTAGGGAAGCCCCATAAATATTGTAGCCTGGAGAATCTACCTGAGATAGGCTAATCCAATACTGAAAGGTTACCTTGCTTTGCTAAATCTTTCAGCCGCAAAATAACCTTTCTGGGTTTAGTATTTCTTTTATCATGGTGGCCTCCTCAAGAAGGAATTCCTTTCTTTTTCAAGGCAAGACAATATATAAATTCTCTTCTCAAGAATAATATCCTCCTAAGATCAGCTTTAAGGAATTAAACAAATTAACTCAGAGTCACCAAGATCAGCTAATTAAAAGCTTGATTCGGGTTCTCTCTACCATAAAAGAAACAAAATAATAATAATAATAATAATTGCTTGAAAAACAAATTTCTTTGCAGCATCTAAAAAATATGTTCGCTTGGAAATGAAGGCATTTCGTTGTCAATCTCACAAGACCTGGGGAAAAGAATCAATCTAATTGATTTCATTGCATATAAGGGTGGCAACACTGTGCAATAATATAACACTGGAAATACAGATTGCAAATTAACTGAGCAGAAGAACCAAAGTGATGAGTCAACTCTCTTGAATCTGATAAAATTTGAACATGGCATCATCTAATTCATCCAATTTTCTGACTTCATCCACTGTGAACACAAGTATCCCAGCCTTCCCTAGAAAGCTGTACACACCAACGCAAGAACAGGCAATATAAAATGGTAAATCTGTGAATTCCTTAACTAATAATTGAGGGTACATTTGATTCAAGTTCTGATTCTAACATGACACAAGATGTTATTTACAAATTGAATATGCCAAGTAATGACTGCTTCTATATAATCCTACAGTATCAACATCAATGCAGATCCAAAACCTAAATTGAAGAACAGAGGGCAAAACGAAGAAAACAGCAATTTTGACACCCAGCCCCAAGGTAAAAGTGCAGAGGCCAGCCTATAAAACTTCAGACCACCAGGGGAAAATTACAGTAAAAAAATGTACTTTAAGCATGTGGCATTCAGCAGCTTCAAACCCAGGTCCCTGGTAATGGCAATCATGATAATGGATAGTCCCCTCAACTTCCGGTTGTCCTCAGGGATTCCTGAGTTTATGCACTTCCACTTCCAGAGAACTCATCAATTGAAGCTGACAGCAGAGGAAAGTTACTTCGTATTGCTGTTCAGCAATTCCACTTCTAGTAAGCTCATCAATTGAAGCTCAACATTGCCTCGACCATTTACCAACCAATGACTGCATCAATTAACTTTTATGTGTCACAGCCAAAGACATTCTACACAAAGTTAAAGTATATTACAGACAGTCTAAAGAGCTATTGTTGACTCTTAGGACCCCTATTACCTCCTGCCCACCACAGCAAGATCATTTAGAAAATCAGGAAGTTGGACCTTGAAACACATGAAAGCCGAAACTGCTACTACACCATTTTCTCAATTCATCAGCACAACTGAAGCCTCCATCATTTTTCCACTGCAAGAAAGAACAGATTCACCAAAATGAGAGAAGGATAACAGAAACTTTCATATTTTAAGAAATATCATAAAACATAATAACTAATGATCACTGCATAAAACATTATATAAATCCTCTTCAATTGCACAAACTTCAATCCCTGCAAAAATAACACATATTTCAGGAAAATTGTAATTGGAAGAAACAAAACTAAGCAAACAACAACACAAACAGAAGTAATGAATGGTCACATTGTTCCTCTTCAACCTGCAATAAACTGAATAAAACAAAGTAAATAACCAAGTTAAGTTTCTACCAGAAAACAAAGCAAAAAAGGCTCCAAATTTGAAGAACTTCTATGAAACCTGTGCCACATAGTCAATATCGCCCAAAAACAAAAGCTAAACAAAATCGAGGACTCCAATAATGGAGTAGACAACAAAAATATAAAGACAAATACATGAAAGCAGAATGATAAAGTTTAACATGTTCAAAAGCAAAGAACAGAACACCAATCAGTATAACAAATATATCACCATAGGACCCTGTTTCTAAGAATAAAATGTGCAATAAAGAAGCAAATACACAGAAACAAACCACAATATAACAGAAAAAAAAGAACAACTAAGAAAAAGTACATCACTAAAAGTAATCGTCGAACTGTACTGTATTCAAGTCTCACAGAAGATCTGAAAGCACCCTGTTGTGGTTGAAGTTCCAAAATGAACAATATGACTAAAATCAAACTAATTCAATTCTGAGTTTCACAAGTGAGTGGAGCCTGTTAGTGTCACAAGTGAGTGGAGCCTGTTAGATATCCCTATTGAAAGTTAAACTAAGCTAAAGTAAGAGCTACATAGCATTAAGCATGAAAAGAAATATTAAGTTCCTACAGACAGGAGGACACATCAGGTCCACCATTAGAGTACTCACATAGAGTTCATTTATCCAGATTTGTTCCATGAAAAAAGACAAAGAAAGGGAAATTTTCAAAGGAACATTATGAGTAAAAAGTCATCTCAGTTATATAATAGATTATCTAGTTCGTATCCATGCCATCCCCAACTTGGCTGCAGATAGGACTGACAGCAGAAAAAGATCTCTCAAAAGGAGAAGCATGAAACTGAGCATCCCGCCTGCGCTTAAAAGCACAACTATCAGTAGGGGAACTGTCAGCATCGATCTTCCTTCGGACTCCTCTAACTGCCTGTTCCTCAACTGGTGAAAGGGGAAAAATCTGACGGCTTGCTCGGCAAAGGGAACTATGGTTATCATACAAAATTCTCTGGTTACAGTTCTTGTCGCAGATGTGAGTCAGACCAGTTAGTTTGCAGCGGTACATGTTTCCACACACATGTTCATTTTCACATTTCCAATCGCATTTGTGGACAGGAATTGGCCCATCTCGGCCCAGAATAGTTGACAAATAAATAACGTTGGCAGGACCTGATGCCATGGATTTGCCATATACCTCCATTGCTCTGGTTGAATTTTGGCAAAATCAGCAATTTCCAACTTTATAGCTCCTTTGCTCCAATAGGCTTTTGCCCCCAAATTGTTCTGCAAAGCCCAACAGAACCGAAGAAACGGTCAAGCTTGACACATAGAGAGTAAGCAAAGGCGCTGATAAACCCATGTTTTCCTTCCATTTTCCCCCCAATTATATTTTGCTCAAAAATAATCAATACTTAGATACACTAAGCTTCACCCTTCATTTTAATCAATGATATTTGAATGAAAAAGCCTTCCTTTTTTCCCTCTTTCGAGATGCAAAAAAAAACCCATCACTGATTTGCCATTCTTTTTTGTTTCTGGTGCCAGATTGAATCTAATTTGTCCCTTCTTAGATAATGAAATGGCCAAATGGGTATTACAAAACCACAATCTAACAAGATATACAAGATAACAGATTCAATAATAATGAAAGATAAATTGCAAAAAAAAATATTATAGATCAAATGGAAATGGGTATTATTTTATAACTAATTAAAAAACATTAATATAATTTTAAATTTATAATACAACAAAGCAGATCTGAGCTGTGCGTATGAGAGAGAACGGCAAAAAGCTGAAAAAAGATTTGTATAAGACAAAAAAAATGAAATTTAATTACCATAAAATGTAATTCAAGCAAAATAACTATGAAACAAAAACAGAATTACAGAAAAAAAAAATTCAAAAAAAAAAAATAACGATTGATTAAATATTTAACTCACTTGATCTCCAAATAGGCTAAAGAATGAACTTGACAGAAGCAATCCCAGTCGTCTCTATGGTTGACCTGCAAACTCTCTCTCTCTCCCTCTCCCTCTCAACCTAACGAAAAACCAAAAATTAAAGAATTAAAAACAAAACACGGTCATACTCTCCCTCTAACCTATCTCTCACTAAAAATCAACGAAAATTAAATAATAGAAGAAAAGAAAGATATGAAGGCAAAAGTGAAAAGAGGGTTGGAGTATTTATAGAGAGAAATGGATAGTGGAGTGGGGTTGTTGACGCGGCAAGTACTAACAAAAAATAATTGGTATATTTACGAAAATGCCACACAAATGTGAAATTTCGGAAATTTGAAAAATGTGGATGGTATTAAAGTCGTGTCTTCACTGTTTATTTAGTGCTAAAAATTTGGATATTCCTTTGACTCGTGAAAACCGGCTCTATCTATGACTTTTATCTTCCATTCTACACTTGACACGTTTCTCTCATGGCCTTTATTTTAGGGCCCATTTCATTTTTCTAGGCCCAATTCATATGTTCTATATTTACCAAATTGCCCTTCCAACATCTTTTTCTGGTCCTTCCTCTTGTCTTCCTTGAAAGAACATGCCAAAAAACCTTGTTCTGTTTTTCTTTTTTCTAGATGTGTGGTCTTTTTCTTAGCAAGTCCAAACAAGTGAGAATACTATGAATTATACAAGTAGTCTTTTATTTTAATTAACTTTCATTAATATTTGTAGAGTGTTAGTTGAACATGTACAAATTAAATAATTGTTCAATTTGTAAGGTTAGAATTTATTAAACAACATTTAAGAATTAAAGTAAATTATTATTTCGTCCGTAAAATTTGATTTAATTAATTAACATTTAAGTATAGTTTCTCTTTTAAAAAAATTAACATCAAAATGATTTTTTTAATTAAAAAATTAATTAAATAATTCATAAATTTTACCTCTATCAAATTTATTAGTCATTCCATTAATTTTTTTCACTGTTTTCATTAATTAACACATAATTATTTTTAATATATAATAAGATTTTTACTATCTAAAATACACTTATCCAAAATGTTCACAATTAAAAAATTATACAAGGGACTACTACGTTTTACGAAAGTAAAAATATTAGATTATTTAATTAATTTCTAAAAAAAAATCAATTTTTTAATTAGGTTAAACCTCAACACTCATAATTATAAGTATTCGATTCATATGACAATACATGACTATGATATAAACAAAATCTTGTACTACGAATTGGGCCACCAAATCAGAGTTATGAATAATAGGTTTTGAGCAACTACGATTGCAAGGCTCAAATGATTTCCAGTAATAAGCTCACGACACTACAGAATGCCTCCTAGCACCTCAATTCACTAAGCAATTATCTTGGCAATAAGTAAGTTGCCTCGATAGTACTTTATCTTGCTGCAAGATGACCTTGCCCCTTGCATGAGAGAGCATCACAATACCATCTACAACCTTATTCCATACATGGGCAATAGTTTTTGACACCTCCGAAAAATGAGATTCAAGTTAAATCGGTACAAAACTCTTAAGATTGACAACTGAACTCATAGAAGAGTTGTCAACACTGTTCATCAATAATAATATATGACTCATACTCGCAACTACAAGTGCCTATGTCGTCCACTTACACCAATCCCAAGATGGGAACTTGGCATAAATTTTTGCACTTCCCTCCTATCATAATGAGAAGGTAAGAAGAAAAGATACGAGTTTAGGGGTTTGCTGTCTTTTTTTATATAATAATTTTTTATGTATTTAATTTTAAATGTTTAAAATTTTTTATAAAAATTATAATTTGATAGTGTTTCATATAATAAATTTAATGATATATTTGTTTTATACTAAATAAAAATCAAATGGATAGTTAAAAATATATTATAAATATATTAAATCTAACGGTCTAGATTTAATATATTTATAATATATTTTTAACTGTCCATTTAATTTTTGTTTAGTATAAAAAATAAATTATTAAATTTATTATATGAAATACTATCAAATTATAATTTTTATAAATTTTTATAAAATTTTTTAAATATTTAAAATTAAATACATAAGAATCTATTATCTAAAAAAATATAGCATCGCCGTCAACTCAAAAGACACACTTCTCTCTTAAATACTGCTAAATCTTTATGTCGAGACCAAATTTCTAGTCCAAATGAATGGAATCTACTGCTCTTCATTTACTTTGGAGAAGTTATGGATCTAGACACATCTCAGAAAAAAAAAAAGGCCATCTAAGATTTAAATCTAAGACTTAATGAGTGACTACATTCTTTGCATATATACCCAATAAAAATTTGGGTCAAAAAGTTATTGACGTGTTTAGGACAGTGTTAGACACAGACCAACCCAATTGTGAAATTATGAACCTAATGGACTTTATTAATATCAACTAAGCTGTGAAGTTATTAACCTTTACTAATTAGTCTATGTTAGTAGAGAATTTATTATGGACCTAATAGACTTTATTATATGCGAGATTTCAAAATATATATATATATATATTTTATCATTTTCACAACAACAATTCATTGTCTAAATTATCAAGAAAATAATAAAGTCAAAGATTATTAGGGGTAGGTTAAAACCTGTAATTTGATTTGTTTTAACTCGAAATATGTAGTTATTTTTTATAAAAAAAGACATGTGATTTATTCCATTAATAATTAGAAATATTAAGCTTATATGATATACACATGACACCAACTCATCATTTTTTAATTTTGAAAAATGTCACATAGATATATTTTATTTGTTTTAAAAAATAAAATATTAAAAATTAATAATTTGAAAAAGAAAATAAATTTTAAATTTATAATCTATAATTTATAAATTTATAATTTTCTTTTCTTTTCAAAATTATTAATTTTTAATATTTTATTTTATTCTTAAAATTAAAAATTTTGATTTTCAATATTTATAATTTATATTTATAATTATGTGTCACGTAGACAAACATTAACAGTGTTAGTGTTTGGTACCCCAAATTGCTAATGGAGTAAACAATATATCTCTTTTTGTAAAAAAGTGAACCATATACTTCGAGTTGAAAATAGATCAAATTACATGGTACTTTTTTGAACTTATCCCTAAATTTAAAGTATCTAATATTCATTCAAAAAATATCTCCCTAACTAAAAGGATTTTAATTAATACTCTATCAAGTTTAGGAAAAAAAATTATGAACACGTAATTTTACTACTTATTTCGTATAGTTAGACTTTTGCAAGTATCAGATCATTAGTGGAGCATCCATACATCCCTGAAATTTCAGAGCACCGTTGAGATATAGCAGGATTCATATCAAACCTAACGGGACCCACTGGAAGCTCCAAAACGGACGGACAAATGAAAAACGAACGGATGAGCATGAATCCACCGACCAAGCCAGTAGGATTCGCCAACTCTTACTAGTGGATCTATTAGTAACACCTGGCGAATTCCACAAATAAGGGTGGCAAATCTGCTAGTGACACAAGCCCAACTTGCCAACATGAAGGTTCCAATCCGCTAGCTCTTACTGGTGGATCCACCAAACAAGGCCGGCAGTTCCGCTAGATCTGGTCCAATTCCAAAAGTCTAACATGCCCTTCAACACTCTATAAATAGCTCCTCACCCCTCCATTTTCCACACACCAACTTCTTTGAGTAGACTTATCCTCAAAGAAGTTATCTCTTCTCCCTTCAACTAATTTTTTCAAGTTCTGAATAGTTTTGCCTTCCTGAGATTCAAAATCGGCTACTCAAATCTTTTTGAGATTTTGAGGAGTTTGAAAACCCAAACTTGCCTAATAGTGCCTAAATTAGTCTTTCTTAGACTAATTTAGTAAGAAAGATCAATCAAATCGATCCCACTCAACCGACTCAAAAAGTGAAACGTCGATTCTGTAAAACACTCGGACCACCACCAACCCACAAAGTGTGAACACTGATTTTTTACACTCCTCAATCTTGTGCCAAATTGAACGACACTAACTGGAACCCTAGCCATTCATGGACGGACTCTGAAGAAATCAGAGCGGGTCTAAGCCCTCGCTGTGACCCTAAGAGAGAGGCATGGCCGCCCTCCTTAGGGGGCAGCACCGCCCAAGCCAAGGGGCAGCGCCGCCTTTGGGGCGACATCTTAGGTTGCCACTCTGGGCAGCCAAGGCTGCCGCCCCTTTTGGGCCTTAGTGCCGCCCTCTCTAGGGGGCGGTGCCACCACCCCCTCCGGTGGCACTTCTCTTTTATGCATGTGGCAATTTCATTTTTTAGCATATTTTCATCAATTCCACATCGGGAAATGATGAAAGTTATCCCCCCAAGCCTCTATTATAAATAGAGAGCCTCCCTCACCTAGTGTAGAGCACCAAAATCATTTTAGGTTGATTTATCACTAATTAATTTCTTCTCCTCTCCCTCTTTTACCAATATTTCTTCTTTTTTTTTTTTGTTATCTTTGATCTAAAGAAGGACAAAATCGGGGCGTGTGGAGTCTCAAAATTAATTTTTAATTAATTTAAAAATTAATCTGGGTTTTTTCTAAGAGAATTGTCGAGCCGAAGAGGAATTTCGCTCCGAAAAGACAATATGATTGCCCCTCTTTCTTTAAATCATTTCACAAGGTGGAACTCCGTTCCGGAAAGACACTCCGACCACCGCCTTCTCAAAGAGCAAGAAAAAAGGTACTAATTCTTTTCTCCTTTTTTTAATTTGGTAAAGCAATAAAATAAAGAATAAAACATAATAAAATCGGGCATAAAATCATACCAACTCCTTTGCAAGAAGGAAGAACTATGTGGGTTTTGATTCATATTCCAAGAGATATGCATGCAAGCTATTTCAAAGTTGCAAATCCAAAAATATTAGAAAATTATTTTTTCCAATTTATATTACTTATTTGCTTGTTTTATTTAAAATTAGACTTTTGGCGAATGTGTGATCAACCTAAAACTCATAAGATTTAGAGTTGATATCCCATATTTTGGGATTTTTAGTTGTAATAATTTATTTACTTTATTGCTTTATTTACTTTAAATCGCTTTATTTTTTTTATTACTTTATTACTTTATTCATTCATTTTATATGTCATTTTTTAGTTGTTCATAAAAAATTGCTTTAAGTCAAAGTTAAAATTAAAAACTAAGTTCAACTGAAAACCTAGTCTCTAAATCCAACATGGTTCGAAGGTCTAATGTATTTTCCTTTAGGATAAAATTGGAGTCACAAATGGGTTTTTGCCTTAAATTTTTCTAATAAAAATAACTTAAGTGGCGACTCCTTAATCCATTTTCAAAAATCAAAATCAAAGTACAATTTACAAAAAAAGTGCGAATGTCGCCTCAATCGTAAGAAATCACCCAAATGAGCATTGCGATTCCAAGCGGACCGGACGAGGTGTTCGGACGAGACTTCACACAAAACTTCAAGGAAGGTATAATCAGACTTTCGCAAAATCAAATTTATTATCAAATCAAATCAAACCAAAGCCCAAGCAGCCCTTGGCACCCCAAACCCTTCGCAGGAAGGATGAACTATGCAAATTTTAATTCTCATTCAAATGGGATATGTAGGCATGCTCTTCAATCGAGCATCAAATTCAAAACTCTAAAATTATTATTTCCCTTTAATTGTTTTCATTTTGGAAGACATGTGATTGATTTAGAATCCATAAGGACTAAAGCCAATCCATTCGATTTAAATTGAGGAATTTGTGATTAACCTAAAACCCTTAAGAATTAGGGTTAATATCCTCAATTATTATTGATGTAATTATTTAATTTATTTATCGCTTTTCAATTTATTTGCTTCTTTAACATCTATATGACTGTCATACATATTAAACTGCTCATGAAATTATAATTTTAAATCAGAATTAATTAAAAGTCAAGTTAGAATTTTTTAAATAAAAAACCTGGTCCCCAAACTCAGATCCGTTCGAAGGTATAGTACATTTTATCCATTGTGGAAACTAAATTGGTGTCATTTTTGGATTTTTCCTTATATTTTTTCATCAAAAATAAAATTAAGATGACGACTCCCCAAAACTCATTTTCAAAATAGAATTGAACTCAAAATAGGTTTCAAAATAGAAATAAAATAATTTTCAAAAGAATTGCTAAACAGAACTTTAAGGCGATCAGATATTTCGTCGACGTATGATCGAAACCCGAAAAATAGTATTTTCAGTTTAATGCGATGCTTGAGCGAGGCCTCACAGCTTGCGACTCCACTGGGAACTTGTCACTTTTCAAAATGAAAAGAGGACTTCCAATTAATTTTTGAAAATATTTTTCAAAAGAAATTTTAAACTTGGCTTTCAAGTTGAAACTGACTTTTCATTGTATCATGCATCACTACATTGACTCCTTGTCCACTACCAATTATGATTTTCATCCTAGAAACAAGTAGTATTGACCTGACAACCCTCCTGAGTATGTTGGGAGATAGTGAAAAGATCCAAACTCGCGATGAATTCCTAATCATGTTAGGAAAGTAAACAGTACCGTTTGACCCATGCAAGTGGTTAGGTATATTGTTGCTCCATGAGACCCTGATTAAGCCCAACCACCTAGCCTTCTTTTAATTGACCTTAGAACCAGACTACTCTTAGGGCTCATGTACCATAATAATTAAATATTATACTCATGAAACTAATTTTCTCATACATGCATGCATACCATACACTCATATGTCAAAGTGTAGCCATACTCCCTCATACCTATAGACCAAAGACCTAGAGTCGATAGTCGAACCTTGAATAATCTCCAACTCAAGAAAACTGATGAAACATATCCACTTACCTTAAACAATATAAATTTGACATGTTCACGAAATAGTGAAACATATTCACTTTCCTTAAACAGTACAAATCCGACATGTACCCTTTACCAATGAAACAAATCCACTTATACTTGAACCATTGAAACAAATCCACTTACCTTGTACAATGCAAACCCGACTTGCACCCACTACCAGTGAAACAAATCCACTTATTTTAAATAGTACAAACCCGACCTGTACCCACTATAATGAAAAAGATTCACTTACTTTAAACAGTACAAACTCGACCTGCACCCATTACCAGAGAAACAAATTCATTGACCTCAAACAGTACAAACCTGACCTGCACCCACTACCAGTGAAACAAATTCACTTACTTCAAATAGTCCAAATCAGACTTGTGACTCGAAGTCCATCCAAATCAGACCTGATACCAATAATTTAAATATAAAACCGATCAAACAATGAAATCGACCCACAGTTCTGCCACTAAATTGAATAAATCGACGTATCAAAATCCAAACAGTGAAACCAACCCATTGTTCTATCATTAAATTAACTAAATCAACCTGTCAAAACCTAAACAGTGAAACCGAACCACTGTTCTACCACTAAATTGATTAAATTGACCAGTCAAAATCCAAATAGTGAAATCGACCCACTGTTCTACCACTAAATTGACTAAATCGACTTATCAAAATCCAAACAGTGAAACCGACCCACTATCCTACCACTAAATTGACTAAACCGACCTGTCAAAATCTAAACTGTGAAACTAACCCAGTTTCCTACCACTAAATTGACTAAATCGACCTGTCAAAATCCAAATAGTGAAACCAACCAACTCTCCTACTACGAAATTAACTAAATCGTCTTGTCAAAACCTAAACAGTGAAACTGACCTACTGTCCTACTACTAAATGGACTAAATTGAACTGTCCTCACCCAAACAGTGAGACCAAATTGAACTGTCCTTACCCAAACAGTGAAACTGACCCACTGTTCTACTATTAAATTGACCTGTCAAAACCCAAATAGTGGAACCAACCCACTGTCCCACCACTAGATTGACCAAACTAAACTATCAGAACCCAAACAGTGAAACTGACTCACTATCTTACTACTAAGATAACCCAGTTGCTCGAAAAAACTCTATCCGACTAAACTGACATGTGAAAATCTAAACAACGAACCTAACTTGTTAAACCAGGCCAAACCAATGCCCAAGCTGACATGTCGACTCACCAAAATCCAACCCACTGACTTAAAGGAATCTTTTTTCTCGAAAGTCGTTCATAACAAACCTACACCTATTTGTAGTAGAACCTATATGTTACAGTGCAAAGAAGACTTGACCTTTTTCTAACATATCCAGAAATTTACCTTATTCTCATTATTACACATTTTATGGTGCCAATTTAAACTTAATCTTACAACCAACCCTATTCTGCTTTGCAACTCTATTCTAGTAATCTCTACTGTTTGGCCTATAACTCAATCTATACTTATCCAATTACTTTGATTATTTTTTATATTTATACCAAACATATAGGACTCTAACATATTCAAAATTCAAGCCATTCTGATTATTACACAATTATTAGTAAATTTTCAAATTTAACCTACTGTCTTGTGATCTCTATCCAAATAGTTTTTATTTCCATGCCTATAATTAATTCCATTTTTAATCAATTATAAAAACATTTTGTAATCATTTAGTTAACATATAAATGATTATTTTTCATGTTTTACACTTTCTCTAATTTAGAATTTAAGGTCCTCAATTTAATAGAATTTTGTAACCTATATTATGTTTATCAGTTAATTCTGACAGCCTTGACTATTCTGTCCATATCTCAAGTTACACATATCTAAATGCTATGATTCTTTTTATAACTTAAACTAGATATCTATGAATATAACATATCCAAAATTTAGGTCAATCTGGGTACTACATAATTATTGATAAATTTTTAAATTTAGACATGTTGTTCTATAATTTTGTCTAAGGCATACTCTACTTATTTCACTATAACTCAGTCCATGTATGTCCAAGTGTAAAAAAATTTTACAAGAACTTATATGAAACATAAAGAAATATTTTTCATATTTACCACTTTTGTTAATTCGGAATTTAAGTCATCAAATCCTCAAAACACAGTAGTACTTCCTGTATGTCTGTCAGTCCGGGTCAGTTGTACTTATAATCTAATATCCCTGTACTCATTTAGAATTTAGCAAAACCCTTTTACCAATATTTAAAGGACATATAAACCTATAATTTTTATGCTTTATACTTAAGTTAATTCAGTCACTAAGGCCATAAAATTACTAATTCAATCTACTGCCTACACACAGATTCCAAATTTCTAAATTTACATATCAATTCTTGTTTTGATCATTACACTTTTAACACACAAATTTCAATATTAAATTTTAATCTCATATTTATATATGGTTACATATCTATCTCATATCATTAGGTTCAAAAATTATCTAACTTATACATATAATCAAATTACATAGAACTCAAAAATCATATTTTGACCTTACCAAAGTTCTTTCCTTTGTCACCTTTGCTCTTCTTTACTTCCTTTACACTTCCTTTACTTCCAAATTACTTCTATCAACTTTATTACCATTTGACTAAGATCTATTATGAAGAAAATCTACCATGACTAAGTTAAAGAAATTAGTTTGTTAGCTAAAATAAGGAAAAGATGGAAATAAAAATAGAGGAAAAGGCTACGATTTCTCTTAGAAGAAGAGTTGGGTTTTCAAATTTCTAACACTTGTCCATATACACTTACTTATATATATACATATAAAAATCTGATTTTATAGTAATAATAATAATAAAGAATTGAAGAAGTATCTAGAAAATTTGAGAAAATTGTCAAATTTAACATGTGCTTTAATCAAATGATCAACAAATGACAAATATATATATATATATATATATATATATATATATATATATATATATATATATATATATATATATATTCATGAAGTG
>CANXYC010252960.1:0-19346 GCA_948193065.1 Aleurites moluccanus | reverse complement strand
AATGATTGACAAAGTTACATAATGAATAGTGTATATGTGAATGTATGATTATAGTCTGATGTGTAATTGATAATAGATATGTTTTCGCTGCCATATTGTGATTGCATTATAGTGATTGATGGGTTCTACGGGTGTCGGTCGCCTCGGCATCTCTCGCACCCTAGGACAGTCATGACCCAAGATCGAATCGTGACAGAGGTGGTATCAGAGCCCTGGGTTACAGATATCAGAGCATAGGTTATAGAGGAATAGTAATTAAGTATAGTATGGGTAGAGTTAAGTAAACCATGAAGCATGGGAATTCTTGTTCTGTCTATTGATATGTTCATCAAATGTGTATAAGCATTATGCATTAACAAATGTAATGAGATTGTTCCTGTCAATTGTTGTCTGTAGTGACAGAAATATCTGACGATAGAGACAGAGAAAATACTAGAGAGGCCGAAGTAGCCTCTAATGAGTTTCTTGATAGAGAAATGACAGACCGAAGTAGCCTCTAATGAGTTTATTAATAGAGAAATGATAGAAGAACTTTTTAGATCCCGACGAATGATAGAAGAGACCAGGGAAAGTGATGACCCCTGGAGAATGGAAATGATGAACGGAATGATGGAATTACGATGTGAAATAGTAGAATTGAGGCAGGAACGACAGAATATGCTGCCATCTCCTGCAACACTAGTTGTGCCACCTCCTGTTGCACCAGCTGTTGTGCCTGCTACTCCTGTAGCTCCAGTGCATCCATCAGTGGTTCCTATTGAGAATGCTGTACTAGGAGCCCGTCGAGTTATTGATGAGGGTGAAGTTACTATGTTTAGCTTTCAAAAGCTAAATCTGCCAGAGTTCAAAGGTGATAGAGGCGATGAGCCGATTGATTTCCTGGAGTAGTTGAATTAGTTGGATTGCTTATGAAATGGAAAGCTTAGACATGGTTTTCCAAGCATATGGAGCCCAGATTATATGGTGATCATCCTCCCATCTGGGCAGAGTTCAAATAAGGATCGATTGATGAGTTTTATACCGAAGAGGTAAAGGCAAGGAACTTGATTCAGTTTAAACAACTGGAGCAGGGTAATAGATCTGTTGAAGAGTATGCAGAGGAAATTATTAGATTGAGCATATATGCTATGCGTATTACTCCCACTGAGGAGGACTTGATTGTAAGATTCAGAAGAGGATTACATGCCTCACTTCACAATGCCTTGTAAATCAAAATCCTTTATCCAATTTCACTCTGAAAGATGTTTGAACATCAAAATCTATTTTCTACCCGATTTCATTCTGACAGATGTTTGAAAATCAAAAATCCATTTTCCATCTAATTTCATTCTGAAAGATATTTGAAAATCAAAATCCATTTTCCTTCTAATTTCATTCTAAAAAAATGTCTGAAATCAAAACTCATTTTTCATCTAATTTCATTCTGAAAGATGTTTGAAAATCAAAATCCATTTTCCATCTAATTTAATTCTGAAAAATGTTTGAAATCAAAATCCATTTTCACCTGATTTCATTCTGAAAATTTTTTAAAATCAAAATCCATTTTCCACCTGATTTCATTCTGAAAATTTTTTAAAATCAAAATCCATTTTCCACTTGATTTCATTCAGAAAAATTTCTGAAATCAAAGTATATTTTTCACCTGATTTCATTCTGAAAAATAACTGAAAATCAAAATCCATTTTCCATCTAATTTTATTCTGAAAGATGTTTGAAAATCAAAACCTATTTTCCATCTAATTTCATTCTGAAAGATGTCTGAAAATCAAAATCCATTTTCTATCTAATTTCATTCTAAAAAATATTTGAAATCAAAATCCATTTTCACCTGATTTCATTCTGAAAGGCGTTTAAAAATCAAAATCCATTTTCCATCCAATTTCATTCTGAAAAGATATTTGAAAATCAAAATTCATTTTTCATCTAATTTCATTCTAAAAAATGTCTAAAATCAAAATCCATTTTCACCTAATTGCATTCTGAAATTTTTCTAAAATCAAAATCTATTTTTCATTTATCTCCAGACCCTCCAAGATGCAATCAAAATGCATTCTTTTGTTCCAAACAGACAAGAACAACCCAGTTCACCTACATCACGCATGACATCCAAAATTGATGCGGGCCAGCAGATAGAGGAGTGGGCTTTACAGTTTTTGGAAAAGCGAGATAGGGCCTTTCGCGCAAGTCACCTTTGAAAGGTCATAACTTTCAGTACAGGATGAGCCATGGGGCCCATGAGTACTCGTTTCGATATCTAGAACGATGCTCAGAAAACTTGGCACAGTCTAGTTTTGACCCCAAATTCATCCGTTTAATGCACAAACGGAGCCTCTGAAGTTTTGTGCACGCTTTTGCTTATTTTGTGAACTGTTTTGTTTTGCTTACTTTGGGTCGTAGCCTTTTAGTCCGTTAGGGTTTTATGGTTCATTTTTTAGCATAGAAATATCAGTGCTTTGCCTTGTAAAACATTAGTTGATGAATAATTGAATAAAAAAACCTTTTCTTCTAGTTTCAGTATTCCTTAGAGATCAACGAAATTGATTCATATTTTCTGGTATTTCTAAAATCAACAGGTTACAGAAAATTATTTTCTGGTATTCATGCGCAAATCAATGGATTATAATAGGATTTCATTTCCATTGAGCTTTCGCTGCGTAAAAAATGGACAGCCGTGATGGGGGCAGCTGTGAACACTCATTTTTTACACCCCTCGGACTTATGTCAAGCCAAACGGGACTAATTGAAACCAAACTCGTATACGGACGAACTCAGAAAGCATCAAAACGGGTTCGGGCCTTCGCTGCCACCCTGAAGGGGAGGCATTACCTCCATCCTTAAGGGGCAGTGCCACCGATCCCCTTTAGCGGTGCCACCAATCCCCTTCGGTGGTTCTCCCAGCCCCTTCGGCGATGCCGCCAGCCCTTTTTGGCAGTGTCGCCACTCCCCTTTGGCAGCGCTGCCACCCCCCTCCGGTGGCACCAGCTTACCTATAAATACTTGACCTCCTCAACCTAATTCAAGGCCCTTGAAATCTTTTGAAGTTGAATTTTCCTTCTTAGATTTCTTCTCTTCTCCCTCATATAACTATTTTTCTTATTACTTTAACTCTCTTTGAGTTTAAAGAATAACTCTTTAGGGCATGTGAAGCCCATTTTCTTTAGTTCTCTTTGAGCTAAAGAATGACCAAACCCGAGGCTTATGGAGCCTCAAAATTTTTTTCAATATAAAATCACTCTGTTGGTTTGCTTGTTTTCTTTTTAAATTGTCAGATAAAAGACAATCCGACCATCTTTTCATGCTTCAATCAATCCAAGGAGGAACTCCAATCCGAAAGAGCAATCCGTCCGCCGCCTCCCCAAAGAGCAAGGGAGAAGATATTGTTTCCTAACTTTTCCTATTTTGATTGAGCATCAAAATAAACAACTCATCTTCTTTAGATTGATAGAGAATCAAAATAAAGAATTAAAACATGATAAATTAGGCATAAAATCAACCATCCTTCGCAAGAAGGAAGAACTGTGTGGGTTTTAATTCCCATTCAACAGGATACGTAGGCAAGTTATGTAAGGGCTTCAAATCCAAAACAGATTAAAACCATCTCTTTTCTATTTTCTTTAATTAATTGCTTTATTGAATGTATTCTTTAGGGAATGTGTGATCAACCTAGAACCCATAAGAGCTAGAGTTGATATCCCTTATTTTGGTATTTTTGAATTGTAATAATTTAATTTATCGCTCTCTTAACTGCTTTATTGCTTTATTTTATCGCTTTAGTCCATTCATTTACTTGCTCATGTATCTATATATCTCATCCTTTAAACTGCTCATGAAAATGTTATAAATTAAGGTTAAAATTAGAAGCAAAGTTCAACCAAAAATCTAGTCCCCGAATCCTCTTTAGTTTCAAAGACTAATGTACTTTATTTCCTTTGGGATAAAATTTGAGTCAAAATGGATTTTTACCTTAAATTTTCCCAAGAAAAATAACTTAAGGTGGCGACTTCAAAACATCAAAATCATTTTCAAACGGTGCTAAGGTCATCTCCTCTGTGAGAAATTATTCCCAAATGAGCATTCTGATCCCATTTTAAGCGGACTCGGGATAGGGTGCTCGGGCGAACCCTCATAGTAACAAGTATATTATCAACATAAACTAAAACATAAAGATAATTAGTGTTAGTTGTGAGTATAAATAATGAAGAATCAGCTTTGGAAGCTTGAAAGCCTTGTTGATGTAGAAATGTGGCCAATCGATGGAACCACACATGAGGTGTTTGTTTTAACCCATAAAGAGATTTATTAAGTTTACATACAAAATCAGGTTGAGTAAAATCAATGAAGTCATTTGGTTGTTCCATAAAAATTTCCTTATCCAAGAATCCATGTAAAAATTTATTTGAAATGTCCAATTGTCTAGTGCTTCATTTATGAGATGTTGCAAGAGCCAAAACTGTCTGAATAGTATTTGATTTTACTATCAGACTAAATGACTCACCATAGTCTATACCACTTTCTTATTTGAAATGCCTTAACTACAAAACGTACTTTAAATCTATCAATTTTTCCATCTTTGTTCCTTTTGATACGATACACCTATTTATTACCTATTACATTTCAATCAATAAGTCTAGAAACCAAACTCCAAGTTTTGGTAGCTAGGAGTACATTTATCTCATTGGCCATTGCCTCTTGCCATTATGCATATGATTTGGCTTTGGAATAAGTTATTGGTTCGGTTTCTAGGTAATTATGTTTGATCTTGTTGACTGTAAAAGTACTCCTTTTGGCCATAGTGGATGGCCTTAGAATCATAGTGTGAGTACGGTCAACATTGGTAGTATTTGGTAATGGAGATTGGGAATTAATATTAAGTGAAGCAAGGGTTGTATTCAGTGTAGGTGGGATTGTGTTTGGGGAAGGTGGTGTAGGTGGTGTCTTAGGTGAAGTTGGGGTAGCGGTTGAACCAGAATTATTGGAAGAAGGCGAGGAGCACATATCTAACGCTTCAACGTGACCCAAAGAAAAGGATGCAATGGTCTTAAGCTCTAGCCATGGATTGTGCAAAGGAGCAGGTAGGGACGAACATGAAGAAGACTTAGTGAACATAAAATCTTTGTCATGGAACTTGACATGACGAGCAAGGTAAACACGGTTAGAATCCAAATCAAAACACCGAAATGCATAATGAGATAGAGATGGACCAAGATAAATACATGCTTTTGTGTAAAAAATAAATTTATTTTTATTGTAAGGGCATAATAATGAAAAAATGGTGCAGCCAAATGGATGCATGTCTAAATAATTAGGATTAGATTGAAACAAAAGAAAATATGAACTATGACCATTTGGAGTAACAGATGATGGTAAGCAATTGATAGAATAAATAGCAACATTAAAGGCATAATTCCAAAAATGAAAAGGAACCTTACTATCAGCTAAAAGAGTCAACCCCATGTCAACTATATGTCTTCTTTTTCGTTTAGCTAACCCATTTTGCTCATGTGTGTAAAGACATGCAATATGGTAAATAATACCAATAGACTTAAAATATATATTTAAATGTTGATATTCACCACTCCAATCAGAGTGAAAGGCCTTGATGGTAGTATGAAATTGGCGTTTAACAAGAGATTCAAATTGCAAAAATATTGAATAAACATCACTCTTATTCTTAATGTAATATAACCAAGTGAAACGAGTGAATTCATCAATAAAAATTACAAAATAATATTGACCCAAACAAGAAAGCATAGGAGTAGGACCCAAACATCAGAATATATAATATCAAAAGGTGATTTACTCTTATGTTCAACAGAAACTAAAGTAATTTTAGCTAATTTACATAAAGCACACGAACTACACAAAGAAACAGACTTATCAAAAACGGTAGGTAAACAAAAATCTTTTATGATGTTGGAGGTGACTTTATTATTTGGATGCCCTAATTTGCATACTAATCTTGAACTGAAAATTTTTTAACAAGATTTGTTTGGTGACGCATGGCTGGAGTTTTAAGAATATATACACCGTCTTCATTTGGACCATAAAGAAGAATTTTCTGGGTGTCCTGATCCTTCACAAGAAAGAAATGAGGTCAAAATTCAAGGTAACAATGATTGTCTTTGGTAAATTTAGAAAAAGAAATAGGGTTTTTAATAATTTTAGGGACATGTATCACATTCAATCTAACCCATAAATCGCAGATTAAAAATTTATTTATCCAATCTAACTCATGAAAAAATTAAAAATTAATCCAATCTAATCTACAGATGCAGATCGAATTGGATCAGATTATACGATTTTATATTATATAGCTTGTATTTTTTAAAAAATTACCATTCTATAAAAAAAATTAAAATATACTAATATATTCAACCAAAATCTAAATGGTGTAATAATATAAAATTAAAGGAATATAATTTATTTTTAAAATGTGAGGGAGATTAGTATAATATATCAAATCTCATGATTTAAATAATATTTAAAGAAATAAGAGTTTTTTTTTTTTTCAAATTTAAAATTTTTAAAGAGATGTTAAAACATTTATTTTAATAAGAATAAATTATTAAAAAATTCCTTAAATTTAATAAAAACATATATTTTACTATTATTATTTATTATAAAATAATTTTTAAAAATTAAATTAATCAAAATCAAAATATATAATTTTTTTATAAAAAATTTAGAAAATTACTGCTAGTTTCTCAATTTATAAGAAGAATAATGAAAATAAAAATTTTTATTTTTTAAATAATATATAAAAATTAAGAATAATATAAATTTTTATAAGACAATATCTCCGTAAAAAGTGAAATACATGAAACTAGAATTTCTTAGTAAATTCAAATATAATATCAAAAGTTAGGTTATATTTATTAATACTTAACATATTTAATATTAATGTATATATAAAATTATTGTAAATGGATTAAATTCAAGTTAATTTAAATTTTTTTAACTTGAGTTATATAGATATTTATAAGCTATATATAAATGAGGTTGGAATGAATTGATTTGCTGATTGACATATGCAATATTCAACTCAATTTATAAAATATGGATTAAAATTTTTTTAAATTAACCCAATTCATAACGCTTAATAAATCACGATTTAACTACGGATTGAATTGAATTAGATCGAATTGAACAGATTGAGCAGTTTATAAAACCCCAAGCGGAATCATCCCTCAACCCACTTGAAAGTTTATATAATGCCCTTATATAATTAATTTAATTTTTAATAGATGACTCAAAATTAAATTTTTATAGATAATTTTAAATATTAAAATTTTTAATTAGTTCTCATATTATAGATCAATAAAATTTATTTAATTAGAAATATATTTTATGAAAAATATAATTACTTAATATTTTTTGAAATAAAAATTATTAAAAAATATATAAAAAAAATTAATTTTTATTTTTTTCTCTTATTAATTTTGACAATCCAAATAAAATTTTATGATCCTACCCTGCGAACACCACAAATTTTTATGATTGTCATTAATTTTCTAAAAGAAAAAAAGTCTCGTTAATCATCAAATATGCATGCACTTGATTATATGAATATTAATATTGAACGTTCAAAGTCAAATTTTTTTTTTTTGGTAGAATTCAAAGTCAACTTTTAGTAACTATTCGACGATTGAGATTGTCGACAGTTTCCAAGAAATAAATTAAAAAGAATTAAAAAAAAAATGACTATAGAGTCATTGACTATTCAACTTCAACTACTTCATATATGTTACACAGTAATTTCTCATGTGTTTTATTTTATTTATTTAAAAATTTTTAAAAAATTATATATTGATAATATTTGATATAATGAATCTATTGATATATTTTTTTATATTAAATAAAAATCATTTGGATAAAAAAAAATATATTAAAAATTTTATTTATTATATTTAACGATTTAAATTTAACGCATTTCTAATAAATTTTTTCTTATCCAAATGATTTTTATTTAGTATAAAAAATATATTAATAGATTTATTATATCAAATACTATCAATATATAATTTTTTAAAAATTTTATAAAAATTTTTAAATAAATAAAATGGGACATAGGAGAAATTATTGTGTAACTCTGAATCCGTACATATGCAGTAGTTGATGTTGAATAGTCAATGACTCTATAGTCTTTTTTTTTTTTTTTAATTCTTTTTAATTTATTTCTTGGAAACTGTCGACAATCTCAATCGTCGAATAGTTACTAACACTAAAAAAATAGAGCATCTACAATAACACTAAAGAATTTATCCAATGGAGACTAACTATGAAATGATCTAAGACACATATACTGTTCACATGGATCTCTTTCACATGAAGACAGGAACGAAGGTAATCCAGATCTAAGTGAGTCTAAAGCATATTGATTTAAAAAGTTTATGTGGTTCACAATTTTTTACATAATTTTAACTCATTCAAGATTAATTTTTTTAATTTTTTTATATTTTATAAAAAAATTTAGATCTGGGATAACTCAAAAAAATTTTTTGGCTTTGTTCTTGCATAAAGATAATCTCACTATATAAATTATGTGTAAATAGTTTTGTATAATGAAATTTCTATTCACGAGAGAGAGAGAGGTGAACATATACTAATTTCCCTTAATGTAACGATAATAATGAGATTATCTAGGGTTAATATTGGAAGAAAAGAGAGTTTATAATATTCTTATTACATATTACATGAGAGAGACCCAGTTTTCTATCACATGGAAGATACACAGAAGCCGCAGTGCTGGCCCGAATAATTTGACTTTGGCCTTCAGTTTTCAAACTGTGTTAATATAAATACAGACAAATCACAATTACCTTTCCTACTCCAATTGTAATTGAATCGAAACATAATAATTTATTGATATTTTATTAAACAAGAAATTTTATTTTTTTTAAATAAATTTGAAAGCGATGATTAAGTTTTCAGATAGAATAATAACTGCAACAAAATTGCTGGCTCTGTTCTTATGCATTTCTTCTTTTAAGAGCATACAAGTTGCAGAGGCAAGAATTAGGCATTACAAATGGGAGATCAAGTATGAATATAAGTCTCCTGATTGCTATAAGAAATTAGTTATTACTATTAATGGAAGATCTCCAGGACCCAGTATTTTGGCTCAGCAAAATGATACCATTATTGTTGAAGTTAAGAACAGTTTATTAACTGAGAATACTGCAATTCATTGGCATGGGATTAGACAGGTATGTACACAGATTCCAGTTTACTAATTCCTCTTTCCTTTCCTTTTTTTCAATTTTTTTTTTTTTTTTTTTATAAAAAAATCCATTTTAGAATTAAATTTCAGTTTTTTTTTTTTTGTGGGTTTTCTATGATTTTAGATTCATACACCTTGGTTTGATGGAACTGAAGGGGTTACTCAATGTCCAATTTTGCCTGGGGATACATTCAAATATCAGTTTGTTGTTGATAGGGTAAGTTAACCAGACAAATTATTCAATATGGTCACTTGGGATATCCAAATCAGTGAATAATATAAGTATAAATTTCTGACCTTTTCAATGCAGCCTGGAACATATTTGTACCATGCTCACTATGGAATGCAAAGAGAAGCAGGGCTATATGGATCAATCAGAGTGTCATTACCGGACGGACAGTCGGAGCCGTTCGCCTACAATTATGATCGAAGCATTATCCTTAATGATTGGTATCACAACAGTACTTATGAACAAGCCACCGGTTTAGCTTCCATTCCCTTTTCTTGGGTTGGAGAGCCTAATGTAAGTTACATGGGTCTTGTTCAATACCATTGTGTTAAAACTCGTTAGTTTTTTACTCTATACTTTTTACAAGATTGAATTTCCAAACTCAGTTTCTTGCTTGCATTTGCTGATGTTGTTAAAACATTTGTTTTTCAGTCACTTTTAATACAAGGAAAAGGAAAATTCGATTGCTCTACTCCAGGCATAGCAACTGCTCTTTGTAGTGCTACCAATCCTGAATGCTCCCCCTATTCCATGACTGTTGTTCCTGGAAAGACATACCGGCTCAGGGTTTCCAGCTTGACCGCCTTATCAGCCCTTAGTTTTCAAATTGAGGTAATTTTAATGCTCCAGTCTTAATATTATATGGCACCCAATAATTTCCCAATTATACTGTTATTAGAGCAGTTGTTCCGCAAAGTGATTATAATTATATTTATTAATTAAACACAATAAAAAGAAATGACTATTTAATTTTACAAATGCATAAAAATTTCTCAATTCAATGCCTAATAAGTACATCCTCTTCTGCAGGGACATAATATGACTGTTGTTGAAGCAGATGGACACTATGTTGAACCATTTGTAGTACAAAATTTATTCATATACTCTGGCGAAACATACTCTGTTTTGGTGAAAACAGACCAAAATCCGTCAAGAAATTATTGGCTAAGCACAAACGTTGTTAGTAGAGAACCCAAAACTCCACAAGGCCTAGGCATTTTCAATTACTACCCAAATCATCCGCGCCGATTTCCACAAACAACTCCACCATCTGGCCCAGTGTGGAACGACACTGAGCGAAGGCTGGCACAAAGTCTAGCCATTAAGGCTCATCAAGCTCACATCCTTACACCTCCCCAAACCTCACATAGAACAATAGTAATGCTAAACACACAAAATGAAGTAAATGGTTATAGGCGATGGTCAGTTAATAACGTCTCCTTTAATCTCCCTCATACTCCTTATATTATAGCACTTAAGCAAAATTTAACCCATTTATTTAGCCAAATCCCACCTCCCACTGGATATGATTTTCATAATTATGATATTTGTAATGTGGCGCCGAACACAAATGCTACAACCAGTGATGCAATTTATCGTCTACAATTCAACACTACAGTTGATATTATACTACAAAATGCTAACTCTATGGTTGTCAACAGTAGCGAGACCCATCCGTGGCATCTACATGGGCACGATTTCTGGGTTTTAGGCTATGGAAAAGGCAAGTTTGACATTAACAATGATATTAAGAATTATAATTTGAAGGATCCAATTATGAAAAATACAGTGCCTGTTCATCCTTACGGTTGGACAGCTTTGAGATTTCAGGCAGATAATCCAGGTGTATGGTTATTTCATTGCCATATTGAATCTCATTTCTTTATGGGAATGGGAGTTGTATTTGAGGAAGGGATTGAAAGGGTTGGAAAATTGCCATCTTCTATTATGAGTTGTGGTCACAAGCCATAGTTTTTTAGGAAATTTGACCATAATGTCACTGATTTTTTGTCATTGAAATCTCAGGAATGGTAAATTTGTTTCTAATTTCTCTTCAATATTAGATATGATTCTTTTTCTTGTAGATTGATTTACACATGTTTCTTTTGTATTATATTTGTATTCAATTTTTTTGAATTATATAACAGTGTAATTCGCTTCATTCCATTCTCATATTCTCAATTTCTTTTTTGAGAGAAGAAAAAAGATAAGGTAACACTACTAAACCCACGCGATTTTCATGCGGTAAACGCTATAATGACGTAAATAACAGCTCTAATCCATGCCATTTTCCTTTGCTAATTTGGCGTTGATTTACAGTGCAGCGCCGTATTTAGCGATGCACAGTAGATATGCACATTAATTAATTAAAGATACAACCAACATTAAAATTAAAATTAATTAATTTATATTAATTAAAATTATATCAACATTTAAATTAAATACAATTAGTAAAATATATAAAATTACCTCAATTTTTATATTAAATACAAACATACAAACTATCACCATTAAATTTTTATATTAAAAACAAATGATGACAAACAAGCCCCATTACAATATAAAATATAAATACAAATAAAAATATCAAATTTTTATATTTATATTAACTAGAAGTATATAAACATTTAAATTAAATATAATTAATAAAATTAAAATTATCTAAATTTTGGCATACGGTATACAAACACACAAAATATCACCATAAAATATTTATATTCAATAATATTAATTAAAATTACTACAAACATTTAAATTGAACAATTATATAATGCAAAATACATTTAAAATGTATTATTTATAACATAGACTAAAATTTAAATTTAATAATCCGGTAGATTGATTCCGGATTCACTAATATTGTCAAGATCAAGGCCTAAAGCATCATTGGCTAAAAAAAGACCCTTCTTATTGGTTTCTCTTTCGTATAATTCTTACTTGTTCAGCTCGAATGATGTCACGAATATTTTGGATTAGGGAGTATGCTCCAGTCAGTTAGTAAAATTTTATTTTCCTTTTTCTTTTCTCTGAGCATGAAATTATGCTTTTGGAGATTCAGTTATTTTTGTCTGCATAACTTACCTTTTACTAAAATCTCCAAAAGATGTTGGTTCTAATCTTTGGTGTTATTATATAGTGATGCCACGTCTGCATCATTATTTCTTTTTTGCTTTGGCTTCCTTGACACCATAAGGTTGTCCAGTTGAAGTACCATCAGAACCATCATCATTTAAATTGGGGAAAAATAATGACAACCTAGGAGAAGATGTAATGGGTGATTCAGGAATAAGATTATTTGACCGTGAGAAGTCATAATTCATAGTTTGTGAACGAGCAATATTTCTGGCAATAGGAACATCATCTTTAAACTTTTCAAAATCTTTGAGTATATGCCAAACGTGATCAAACATGAATCCTTTTTTATAATTTGATTCTTGGATGAGTAGCTCCTTTGCTCGATATAACCGCAAGTTGTTGTGAGAGTAATTTTAAGTATTTGGACTGATAATAATTGTAAAAAAATTAATAAATACTCACAATATCTTTATCTAAAGCACCACTAGGATTCAAATTTTCTACTTGTTTCAGGCATGCATGTAATTTTTTTACTTCAGCAATTATATTTTGCATTCTACATTGCAAAGATCGTTTGGTGCGATACTTCTACTGCTGGTTCTTTATTTCATTGTAACCCTGCTCCACACGGGACCAAAAAGTATTTGAGGATTGATACATTCCCGTGATAGGATCCTAAGAAATATTTAAATAAATTTGAGAAAGGAGCATATCATTAGGATTAGTATATCTAAGAGATCGGGTAAATATTTTTTTTTTTAAAGAAATAGATAGAGAACAAAAACATTTTTTTGCAAGGTGATATTCTCTACAAGTTAATGTTCTGATAATGAATTTGAGGTTGGTATTTATAGTGTTTGAATGCTCCAATTCTTATCAGCTTTATACGTTCTCCAATATTTTTCAAATTCAAACACTCTATATAATAAATTTAGCTCTTCCTATCAGCTTTACACGTTTTTTAGTATTTTTTTAAATCTAAACACTCTATCCAATAAATTTAACTCTTCCTATTAGCTTTACACATTCTTCAATATTTTTCAAATCCAAACACATTATCCAATAAATTTAACTCGTCCTATCGGCTTTACACATTTTCTAATATTTTTCAAATCCAAATACTCTATTCAATAAAATTTGACTTTTCTTATCAGTTTTACACATTCTAATATTTTCCAAATCCAAACACTATTTTCAATAAAATTTAACTCTTTTTATTAGATTTACACGTTCTCCTATATTTTTCAAATCCAAACACTCTATCCAATAAAATTTAACTCTTCCTATCAATTTTATACGTTCTCCAATATTTTTCAAATTCAAACACTCTATCCAATAAAATTTAACTCTTCCTATCAGCTTTACACGATCTCCAATATTTTTCAAATCCAAATACTATAAATAACATATATCATTGTAATGTATCTCACAATGTTGAATTTCTTCTACTTTTATCTACCTTTTACAAATTCAACCTACCAAAAACTTAGCTCATTCCTTCACTTCAAAAATGAATTATTCTTCTAATGAAGATGATGATATTGAATTCTCAAACATCATTGAAAACATCAATGCAGAAGGAGAAGTGATATATGGTATAATCAAAAGAAATAACATGCTACTCAATATCATTGATCAACAAAACAATCTAGTCATGCATGGTAGCTCGATTATTGGTCATGTAGTGATTCATCGTAACCGAGAAAATGTTGATTTCAATTTGTTTAATGATTATTTTTCTGATAATCCACGCTGCAGAGATGTCTTGTTTTTCTGATGATATCAAATGTCACGAAGTTTATTTCTTCACATTGTTGATGCGGTACAAAGTCATGATAGCTATTTCCAATACCGAAGCGATGAACTTGGTAAACTGAGATTGTCTTCTTTATAAAAAATAACAATTGCTTTCCAAATGTTGACATATGGTTTACTGACAGATGCTACAGATGAGTATATTAAAATAGGAGAGTCAATAACATTAAAAGTATGAAGAGATTTTGTCGTTCTATTATGGAGATATTTGTGGAACAATACTTAAGAACACCTACAACTAATGATATTGTTAGACTATTCCATATTGGTCAACAACATGGTTTTCCAAGAATGTTGGATAGCTTGGATTGTATGCATTGGAAGTGAAAAAATTATCCAACTGCATGGGTTAGAAAATTTACAAGTCGTAGTGGCTTGCCGACTATTATTCTCAAAGTTGTACCAGACTATTATCTTTGAATTTAGCACGCATAGTTTAGTATGGCAGGCAACAATAATGATATAAATGTGTTGGATTGGTCTAATCTTTTTTCTAATCTAATTTAAGGAATTACTCCTCCAACTAATTATATTATTCAAGGTAAAGAGTATAATATGAGTTATTATTTAGTTGATAATATATATCTGAAATAGTCAACCATTGTGCAAAGTATCCATCAGCCGCAGGGTCGCAAGAAAAAGTATTTTGCAATGTGACAAGAAGCATGCAGAAAGAATGTGGAACGTGCCTTTGGAGTTCTTCAATTACAGTTCGCAATCATGGCAGGACCAATATATTTTTGGAGAAAAATGTGTTACATAACATTATGAAGGTATGCATTATTATACACAATATAATTATCGAGAATGAACGTAATCTTGAAGCTTCAATTCAAGAAGCGATGGAAGCACCAAGAAGAAAAGTTGAATTTGTGGTAGATGAAAAAATAAGATTTCAATAATTTATTTCTCTTCATGGACAAATCAAGGATAAAGATGGCGACTTTGCATTTGATAATGCATTAATTGAATATTTATGGGAAGAATGTACTAATTCGGATGGTTAAATATGACCATGTACTTTTTGTGCTGTGTTTAAATTTAATAACAAGTATAGTTTAATTTTCTTCAATTTTATTAATTTAATTTAATTTTAAAATAAAATATAATAGTACATCATTTTAGTTAATAAATTATTATATTATAATTTGTTAGCATTTTGCTAAATGAATAATTAATTTTTTAGATCAATATATAAAATATATTTATTTATGGGCAACTAGTGAAATATATAAAGTAGTGAGAAATTATGAAAAGTTATAAAATAGAATATAAAGAGACTATTTTTTTTTTAAGTGAAAAATTATGTAATAAATGGAGTTATGATTGGAGTGAAATTATTATTTGATGTGACAAATACTATAAAATATAGTAATGGGTTGAAGATGCTATAAGGGATGTTCGAATGCCCAATTACAAAACTCAATTATCATATGAAAGTGTACATGGCTATAATTAAAAAATTTGTTTGAGTGTTTAGATATTCAACTGTTAGAGACCAACTAATATTTAATAAAAATATCTCATTCAAATCGACAAAATTTAGTAACAGGTAAGAGTTATTATTGTCGACTAAAGTAAATCTTAATTGAACAAATGTTTTTATTTCAAATCAATAATTATCAATTGTTCATTTAAACACTTCCTAAAGAAAACAAGACAAATATTAAAAATAATTAATAAATATTTATTTTTAAAAATTAAAAATAAATTAATTATGAGATATTTTTTTTATATTATTTCTATTATTTATAAATTGACATATAAAGACATATATTAGATGACTATTTTTTTTTTATATCGTCGAGCTACAATATATAAAATATGAGTTGAGATGAAAACAGTTTAGAATATAAAAAAGCAGTAATGCACGGCACAGGCACATGCAATGTTGACTCGTAAAGTTTTTGACGCAAAAATTATCAATATTAAAAGAAATTGAATCATCCTCCCAATACATTGTATTGAAGTTGTCTTTTGCGATTTTAAGGTTGAAGTTACTGATAAAGTTAACGAGGCTTTTTTTTTTTCCCAGCTGGATGGTTCAAACTTATTTTAACTTAAGAATGAAAATTAAATTGATTAAACTGATTAAATCGAATTAAATCAATTAAATTAAATTGAAATCGATGATTTAGTTTGATTTAAATATTTTTTATTTATCAATTTTAAATTAAAAATATTTTTTTATAAATTTTTATTATTTTATTATAAATTTAAGAAAAAACACTGATAAAATATTGATAATAAAAATTTTTAAAAATAATTTAACATTATACAACATAAAACTTATTTATTTCATTAATTAATATGCCCAAAACTTATATTTTTTTCTCAAAAATTAAACTTTATTTTATTTATCTTTACCTAATTTTCAGGGATTATATTTTTTAAAATTTAAAATTTATATTAAATTAAAAAAATATGATTGTATATAAAATAAAATAAAATATATTTAGTTGTAATTATGGTAAAAAACAATATATATATATATATATATATACTTTTGATTTATTTTATTTTTCAAATCATATTAAACTAAACCAAATAAATTATGAAATTCATGTTGGGTATATTAAATAACCCCAATATTTGTTCTAATATAAGCTCTAATAGATAATAGATCTTTGTAGTGGGTCTAATGGGCAAGAGCCCATTAACTGATTTAACCCTAGTGTAAACCTATATATATGCTAGCTGGGGGCGGCATGTTAGGTATTACAAATTAGATACCTAAAGTGTAATGTTTCAAGCAATCACATATTGCTTGACCTAAAACTCTAACAATCTTGAAGCATTAAAGATTTTGAAAGTTTCTAATTTTGATTTCAAGCATTCAAGTTTCTTGTCCTAATTTGAATTCAAGTTTGTTATTCTTGATTCAAGTTCTAATTTGATTAATTAAATAGTCAAGTTTGTTATTTTTGATTCAAATTTTAGTTTGATTAAAAAAAAAAAAAAAAAGCCAGCCCTGAGATGTTCCCGATCATCCTATCGAAGCCAGATCAGTGAAGCGGAAAAAAGATTTGAAACTGGTTCGATTGTATTGCTGGTTTGATTCGATTGCTGGTTTGATTCAATTATTAGTTTGATTCAAATTATTGGTTTGATTCAATCACTGGTTCGAGTAAATTGGTTCGATTCATTTTTTATTCGATTCAATTATCAGTTCAATTCAAATCATTGGTTTGGTTCAAATCATTGATTTGGTTCAATCACTAGTTCGATTCAATTAGTTCAATTCAAGTGCACTTGTTCTAACTTTTCTTCTATATAATTTTTGCTATTTAATTGTCTATTTAAATATATAGAAGAATGGATAAATGTATTCCGATTGAGATGATCAAATTGGAAACCTTTAGTGGATCTAAATTTAATTCCTGGAAGCGAAAAACTCAATTTGGACTGAAATATAAAAATATATTTTACACTTTTTTGAGTACCTTTGCTGATACAATGGAGGATGTTGATGAATTTCAATGGAACAAGGATGATGACTTCTGCAAGGACAATCTATTGAATTGTCTTTCTGATCGGTTGGCAGAAGTTTTTAGCAAATATAACACCGCTAAAGAAATATGGGATAATTTAGATGCTCAATTTAGAAAAGAGGAGGAATTGTCAAAAACTAACCTAGTTGACAAATTCATGGATTTCAAATTTAATGAAAATATGGAAATCACTTCTCAAGTAACTGATCTAGAAAATCTGAGATCTAAATTAAATAATGAAAACATCATCATCTGTAATGCCTTCTTAGTTGGGGCAATAATTTACAAACTACCTTCTATATGATACTTTTAAGACTGAAATGTATAGAAAAAAGGTGCAAGTGAGACTGGATAATCTCAAACGATTCATCAGAATCGAAGATGAGAATAGAACTAGAAATAACTTGGAAATTGTCAAACAACAGCAGTCGGCTGCTAACACAATTACACATTCCAAGAAATTTTCTAGAAGATCCAAGTCGACCAAAAATGAACCCCCCCAGGTTCGAGGCAAAAAATACCATTTCTAAGAAGAAAAGGGGCAAGTGCCACAACTGTGAGAAATGATGTCATTTCATTGCAGAATGTAAGGCTCCTCTAAAAACTAAATCTAACACACCAAATAAAGAAGCAAATATGATAGTATAGAATACTGAGTCTCAAAATTTTATTGCTATGATCAGAAAAAGTGGAAAAACCAGTACTTCTTCAGAATGGTGGTTAGATACAGGAGCCACATGTCATGTTTGTAAGAACAAAATGCAACTTGATGATACTACTAAAGTCAACGAGACTATCGTTGTGGCTAGTGGAGACAAAGAAGTAGTGATTCACACTGGTACAACAAACATAGCGCTCTCTTCAGGTAAAATTCTAACTCTTAAAAATGTTAAAGTAGTTCCATCTATCTTAAAGAATTTAATTTCTATCAGTCTTTTAGATATTGCTGGCATGAACACTTTAATTTCTAATGGTAGAGTAACTTTGTCTATTAACTCTTGTTATTTTGGATGTGCGTATTTGGTAGGTGGTATGTATAGACTGAGTTTAGCAAATGAAACAGTTAGTCATGTTAGTTCAAATTTATTCGATCCAAAAATATTGCATAATCGATTAGGACATGTGAACTATAAGAAAATGGCTAAACTAGCTAAAATTCATAATATACCATTAAATACTTCGATCAAATTTAACAGATGTGAAGTGTGTGCTCAAACTAAAATTACTAGAAAACCTTTTCAGTCGGTTTCTAGGAGTACACAACTTCTTGAACTAATACATTCTGACTTATGTGATTTTAAAAGCTTCACAACTAGAGGAGGTCGGAAGTATTTGATAATATTTATAGACGATTTTTCTAGATTTTGTCATATATATCTGTTAAAATCTAAAGATGAAGTATTTTTTAAATTTAAAATTTTCAAGAATCGTGTTGAAAATCAATTAAACTTGAAAATTAAAAGACTTAGGAGTGACAAAGGAGGAGAATACAAATTGACAGAGTTCAAGGAATTTTATAACTCTCATGGCATAATACTTGAAACTACTACTCCTTACTCACCCCAATCTAATAGCATAGCTGAACGTAAGAATAGGACATTAACTGAAATGTTAAACTCTATGTTATTGACAGCTGGCATGCCTTCTTGTTATTGGAGAGAAGCAGCTTTGACTGTATGTCACATCCTGAATAGAATGCCACATTCTAAGACAAATTCAATACCTTATGAATTAT